>JAOXXN010000162.1:11629097-11649469 GCA_026770055.1 Myrmophylax atrothorax | reverse complement strand
GCAGCAGCCCTGCCCCAAATCCCTGCAGCAGCCCTGCCCCAAATCCCTGCAGCAGCCCTGCCCCAAATCCCTGCAGCCCTGCCCCAAATCCCTGCAGCCCTGCCCCGAGTCTCTCGTGGTGGTGGCTGAGCAGACCTGGAAGCAGAGGATTCTCAGGATCTCCCAATCCCTCAGAAATAGCATGCAAACCCACCTCACTGGAAAGGAACGCGAATCCTGCCTGTGTGGATCTGAGCACCATCCAGGACACGGCCACACGTTTGGTGGCATTTGCTGTGTATTAGAAATGTGTCACACTGACTTGGCTTTATTCAAGGTTCATGATTTGGATTTATCTTTGGATATTCCAATTTGCAGGATCTACACAGGAAAATGCAGGGTCAGCTGAAACATTGAACTGTGAATTTCAAGTTTTCTATTTTTCATTCACTGAGTCACATTTGGAGACCATGCAAAGGTCTTATTAAAACTCTCATTAAATGATGTGCCTAGAGGAGGGTTTAATAACTTCTGATAAAAATTAGAAGAGTAGAGTAGAAGAATGCTGAAATGCCAGTAAGAAGTGCCAAACATCAGTCAGACAGTATAACATTTTCACCTGGAAGTAAGTAATCATGAGGAACTGGGAAAAAAAGTGTTTTTTTTAATTGATAGTCCATAAGGTATTTTGTACCAATTAACCAATAATTAACATTTTTTTTCCAAAGCTAAGAAATGCACAGGAAAGGAAACCAATTTCCATTAAGTAACAAAAGCATAAACAAAATACAGTTTTCTCTTCAGGAAACACCAAGTAAATATACTATAATAGCTTATTGGATCAAACTTCAAACCTTAAGGTATGTTCTAGCATATGATTAATTTTAATTAATAGATGGGAAGCATGGACAGGTCCAAGCAGATGTTGAAATAAATAGGGATTCACAGAACACCACAATGTGGTATAAAAATCTGACTTTATATGGTACAGCTGGCTGTATATAATGCCTTTTTAATTTATAAGACTGGAGCATCTGGTCTTCTAATGTCTTGCTAAGAAATTTCAGAAAGTCATGGGAATATTTTTGTTCCATTTTCTTTTAGGTGGAAAGGAATGAAGAGAGACATGGGATAAAAAGTGTCTTGGAAAGAGCATAGCTAAGAGAATGAATTAAAAGAAATAAGCACTTAAATTTTAAGTTAAAACAATGAAAATCAAATGTTAGGATTTTTCTTTCTCCTAGTACTGTCTGCAGCTTTATAAAGTTCTAAAAATTCAGAGTTATTGTCTTTAAGTTTTTGTGGCAACAATTCTTAAAAAAAAACAAATTAGAGATGCATTGGAAAAACAGGACAAAATACAGAAAAAAAAGCAATTCTTAATAAGGAAATGTAGAGGCCTGTGATTCAAGTAGATTTAATACTTATCTCCCCTTTCTATACCCAGCTTACCAGCACCAGAAACCTACAACATCTGAACATGTGAAGGTAGACAACAAGTAAAGTTCATTTCTCAATGTTCCCTGTTATGCAAAAGAACATTAAGATAACTTCTATTAATTTTCTTTCTAATCTGTACATTTTCTCTAGTTTTCAATGACATGGAAAATAAACAGGTATAATATGCTTAAACAAATATTTTAAATTATTGTTTTGACATTGTGAAAAATCCCTGACCCTCATGTCTTCTCTTGTGACCCCTCTAAATAATTATCCTTCTATTTAGCAAAGTTTTCATTAACTAGTTGTTAAGTAGATTCAGAAAGGTGTTACTGCATTTCTCCAAAACTTGGCCAAGGTTTCCTATTAAATCTCTGCTGCTGACAAGCAGTATTTTGTAGCTGGAATTCTGTAATCCAGCTAGACCTGGACTGATATGAGTGCGTTTTCTTAACGGGAACAGCTGGAAGGGAAACAGCTGGAAGCCTTTGCCATGTACATGCACTTTACATGCATTTGCCTAAGATCTCTCAAAGTCACTATATGCATCTTTCTCACCATAGAACTTCATGTCTTCAATCATTTGCAATATTAATGCTCCTGCCTTCCTGGCATTTGCCACTGGCATTATGACAGTGACTCCGTTTCCCACAGCACAGAACTTTGCCGATGGCTGAACCCTTTTATATTTGTCCTTCATATCATTTCTACAGCACGTACTCTGGGTGTGATGGATGTCTGCTTGGTCACTTTGCCTCCTGAGTGCCTTTTAGCTTCCATCTGTGCTCAAAACTAATGGTTGTTATCATTTTGGTCTTTTCTCCTGGACAGTTCTGCTGCCCTTCCTCTTTAGGAGAGGATCTCAAGGACTTCTTTATGGAGTTCTCAAGAACTGAGTCTAATCCACCTACCAGAATGCATTAGGCATTCTCTAGGGTTTAGCACGTTATAGCCAGACATCAGTTTTCAGTTACATAGAACAAATATTTTCTCTCTTTATGTGCTTTGAGAAACAAACAAACAAACAAACCACCCCAAACCAACAGACCTGTCTCTGTGGAGTTTTTCTAAGTTTATTTACATAAAATCATTCTATTTCTCAACTCTCTTTGTCATCTATTCTGCCATTATTATTCACAGGAGAGTTCACAGAGTCCCTGTGTCCACTAATGAGAAAATGAAAAAGACAATGAATGAAGGTGGGTCTGGGTAGGTATTGTTTTGTTTCTTTTTTAAACTGCGTTTACATAGAATTTTGCTGCTTTTGCATATACAAAATATGTTTTCTAGAAACCCAGAAAACTTAAGCAGTACATTGCACAAGATGTAGGAGGAAATTTCCAGCTTTGAAAAATGCCAATTGCTTGCTTACAAACTTCCACACAGTATTTGGGGATCAGGGACATGCTCCTAATAAATAATGAATGAGTCACATAGGTTCCAACATGGAAGAAATTTATAAGTAAAAGTTGGTGTAAGATACCACTATGCAACTCTCCTGCATCTTTGCCCATGATGTTAAGCCTAAAATTACTATAAATATGTAATCATATTATCTGATATTTCAGATGTTTTATATCTTTTTATATTGACTCCTACCTTTCAAGTACTTAAATTGATTTATATAAGTACATATAAATCTCCTTACTTTTCCTATTAAGAATATTTCTACTGCACATTTTTCTGTGTATTTAATTGCTATATTATAAAAAGAATACCAGAAAATATAATATAATACAATATGAGGACTTTTTTCATGTTCTAGTCAAATTATTGCTAACTGAAGGAAAACTAACAAAACACGATATGCTGAACCTTTTACCTCATTTTATATTTTAGTACAAGTAAAACTTTTAAGGGTCCCTATCCTTTGACAGTTTCCAGTGAACTTTAAAAAGCAATCTATAATCTTCATAAATAATGTCCATGTGGCTTTTGAGTAATTTATATAGTCTTTTCAATGGAAATAAGCAAGTCATTTAATCACTAAACATGCATTTAGTTTAACTGTTAGCCTTTTCATTATACAACATTTTCTAGGGCTTATAAAATAAAATGCTAATCCATTTATAATAAAACCAGTAAGGTTTAAAATAAAAACCATATTTGTAGTAGTTTTGATGAAGAATAATTGCACAACTAATTGTTTGCTATAAACATATGTAATAAAATCAAAATCTCACAAATCAGAGTTATTCCACTTTAAAGAGCTACCTTCACCCTTGCACCATTCATGTGTTTTAGATAGAGACTATTCAGGGGATAAATATTTAGAATAGTTCTGTCTCCTGTCATAGGCAGAGTCCTCCAGGCAAAAGGATCAACGCCCTTCAGTATCAAAGGTGGAGAGAGAACCCAAGACTTTTGCCTGAACAAACTTGAGGCTTCCTCCACTCCAGCTTTTGGAAATTGTGGATTTCACCTCTCATAAGCAAAATAGGAATAGACTGTCATACCATTACCCTGGGTAGTATTTTTTCCCTGCTGGATCTTTCCCCTACACTGGATTTGCCCAAACTCCTCAGAAATAAGATTCTACTCTCTTTGATACACAATCTCATAATTTAATCTTAGAGATATTTAGTATCATTTATCAAGTAAATTTCATTATTCTTATATAAAATGTACACTAAATCATAAGTTGCACTTTTGATTTCACTATGCTAATTTTCAATAAGTGTTTGCCTACAGAGATGCCAAGTTGCTGCTTCATAATTTAAAAATGTCTCTGTTACCTTTTAAGTCAGGTACACTTCACTAATTATAAGTTTAGTCCAGTCTTTGAAAGCAAAGAGAGTAAAGAGGGTAATGACTTTGAACCCTCACTAGGCAGCTCCTGCTTTTGTCTAAGGACAGTGGAAAAGTAAGGTAGAAAGATTGATCTATTATGATATATTCCCCATCTGTAAGCACAGCCCTATGGATTCAGCAGTAGGAGAAAGTCAGATTTTGAAGAACACAATGATATATTTCCATATTTAAACAGATGGTTGTCTGTGACAACTTTCAGGGTTTTAAGTAGGTTCATTTAGTATTACTTAAAATCTTACTCTATGCCATGTTGCCCCTTTCAAGGCAAGACAAAGGTACTCAGCACCATGTAAGCCCATGTGCTTAGCAAGGAGAAAATTACTAAAAGGAATAAAAAACCCAACCAAGAACCCCTAAAAGACATTACTTAGATTGATTTAATGACTTAGTGGTGAGCGGACAGGGGAATATTTAACAAAGATCTTTTTGAGAAATTCAAGCTAGAACTGCACACATGGAAATTTAATAAATATCAGAGCTGGATAAAAGCTTTTAGATGTGATCTTGTCCTTCATAAACATGTCTCAAAGCACAGAGCACCCTGTCACTCACTAACTCCATGGAGAGTTCAGTATCATGTAAAAGTTGATCAACATGTGAAGAAGTGAATTAGGACTCACCATTGCTACAACAAATGGAAATTTGGTGGAGAAATGGCTCCAAAGGTTTTTGGAAACAAATACTTCTCTTTATCTGTGCCTCCTTCACTTGGCCTGAATAGAGGATCAAAGGTATGTAGGGTTGATACCCAAAGGCATGAGTCTGGCATATTATCTGGGGAGAACTATGACAGAAGAAGGTAAAAATCAATATCTCTGGGGAAATAAATGCTAAGGCCTTTGCTTTTGTGATATCTAGCTGTTAGTTTTAGAATAATAATTTTTTTTTTCATAAATGTCCCTGAAAAGATCCTTGTGTCACTATGTGATGAAAATATGCAATTTGTCTCAACTTGCAGAAATATCAGAAAGGCCCCTCCCTTCCCAATGTTCCATGTACACTGCTCCATGTTCTGCTCAAAGGGGAAAGACTGCCTGGGCTGTAGGTGTGTTTGGGTCTGTGCCCAGGGGACATTACACTCACTGACAGGTTATACTGAACAAGATACAGCTGGTCTTGCTCTGTCTTACTCAAACTGTTCCACTGCACTGAGCAAGAACACACTGAACAGTGCTCAGAGTATCTTTTTTTTTTTTTTCAAAATACTACCTGGAAAACACATTTTATTAAAACATTCAGCAACATTATTTCATTGAGTAAGAAAAGAAAAGCAATTTGTAGTCATGATGGAAACTTGTGCTCTGCTGTCCTTGCCTTCCATGAACACACACCACTGCAGGATGTTGGTTTTATCTGCTTTATTCCCTTCTGCACGTGCTGCTGAAGGGATGTCTTTATTCATGGTGAGGATGCATTTTTTTCTCTTTCAGAATTAAAGTGGGATTTTTTTCACACTTGCACTTTACAGCATTGGTTTACTCAAGTTGTTTATTTTAGTAAAAATGTCTTTCTGCTTGCTTTATTCCCTGAACACTGAGAATGGCATTTTACAGTTTCTCTGTGTACCGTCTTAGGAAATTAGAGATTTGTTACACCATGAATCTGAGACCAGTAAAAAGGTACAAAAAGTTCACTGTTTCTCAATTAAAATGAGTTTGTTTCAAGTCAATATTTCTTCAGTTGCTGATTTACTGTATGCTACCTGCTAGTATTTACATAATATACAGTAATTGCTAAGAGACATGTTGAAAATATACCATTAGTATTATTTACTCCAGGAATCCAAGAGCAGAAACCAAAACATATCATGAATTTTTAATATTTTTCATGAAACAATGACCTTCTTTTTGCTTCAGTTTCAAATATGGTAAAGAGAAGGTGATCGAGCTGAAATATTTCTTGTATACAGTAAGAGCCTGATCCAGCAGTCTTTGCAAAAGTAAAAGTCCCATTGACTCACGTTAAATGTAGCACTTTTCTTACAAGAGAACTGCAAATTCAAGCACTAATTAGGTCCCTGGACAGAGTCTCAAAAGCACTGGTAAGTGAACCTAAGAAGCACTGATACTATGCAATCTAAACTCTATAAATATGGTAGTAACAAAGCTGAATACAGCAAAGGGCACAGCCCCATCCTGCGGATCCATATTAATGTAAATGGCCTTACCCATCCTCTGTTATAAATAAGGGAACATTGCAAGAGATTGTAGATTAGGTCTTTATTCTGAACAAACTTAGTAATTTCATTTTCCCTAAATTTAACATATGGGTATCTTCTACTCAATTTAATTTTAAAAGGATCTGAAAATAGCTCCTTTGCAAATTATATTTGATTTATGTGTAGCAGTCTGGCACTTCCTCCCACACACAAATATATCCACATATGCTGTCATATATTTTATTTTTTCCCAACAGACTGGGTGTTTTTTCTTGTTTCTTGTCTTTGTATTTAGTGTTTGAGAATACATTAATTACTATAGCTGTATTTTAATCCTACTTAAAAAAAATATGATACATTTACAATTATTATTTCTTATACAATTTCTGCTCCCTGCATGCCACTTCTGCTTTCATATTTACCACCAAATCAAACAAACAAAATGCTACTTTCACATAAGCATGCCAAGCAGCATTTTACACTCTCTTATTTCTTACCTCAAAACATTACAAAAAGAATCAGAAATCTAAGTTGCAATTAGATGTCACCTGCTTTTCTTACAGAGGACCCCAAAAGGACTATCAGACCTCAGGCCCTCACAAACGATTGAGTGGCTGAACATATTGTTCACTTTCTTAGTGCACCTTCTACACGTTTTGAGCTATCACAGATGCACAAAAAGTATTCTGTCTTACATGTGAACAAATTTAATTTTTGGCACACTATTCGTATTTACTTGCTTAGTCAACCACAGTATAAAGAACTTAATCTGGAACGAGTGTTTTAAATTTTAAAAACTGAAGATGCTATTTTCCAGAATATTGACACAAGGTCCCCATTTTCAAAAAGTCTTACAAGTCTCTAATAACTACAGCTGTCCCCAGCTCTTCAGAGGTCAAAACTAAGTGAAAGAAAAAAAAAATATTTACAGAATAATTCTCATTTTGTTAACTTATGCAATTAAGGGCATACAGGCCTTGTTAAAATATTTAGAATATAGTTAGCACCTTTTTGCCTATGCTGTGTATTATTTTAACATGTTGGAAGATGACCAATGTGTTAATAAAATCCTGTTCAGCTCTTTTGGGAGCATTTCATAACTATTCCACAAGACGTGAATTTCTGAGCACCTGAGGAAAGGTGCAAGTCCCCAGCAGAGGCACTGCCTCATCCCCAGTGACCAACACTCAGCATGCAGTGCAGTTATTTGCTACCCACAACAAACTTGCTCACAATGTTTTGGTAAATCAAGTTGCTGCATTTATCATAGAGTTAATTTGCATATTTATGGAATTATACTGGAATCTTTTTAAATGGTACAAACAAAAAGGGGAAACAGCATGAATGTTTTCATGTGCTGGGCTGGGATAGTGACCATTCTAGATGTGCTAAGCCAAACTGCAGTAGCAAGAGGACACAATATGCAGGATATCTATTCTTCTCTTTTTTTAAAAATTTTTTTTTAAATGGGTAATTATCCTAGAAACTTACACATGTTGCTTTGAAGGAAAATACATTTCATCTTTTTTTTCCCTCAGTCTGAATACTGAACTGAAGATGACATGAAAGCAGTCCAATCAATACCCAGGGTACAAAGGCATTATTGTGTTTTAGTAGTAGAAATACATGAAGGCATATGGAGAAATTATTATTTTTCTTTTACCCAGACAGATGACTTCTGTCACTCAGTTTCAGTGCACAAATAGAATACCTCCCATTTCCAGCCTTCCTGTAAAACATCAGCTTCCAGATGATACAGTAGCTGGTCTTATTATCATTGTCAATAGTTCCATTTGGCAGCAGACAGCTAATTCTTTTCATGTGCTAATGATTAATCAGACAAGTCTATTTACCAATGTATCAGAATGCATTAGAAATATAGGTAATGAGGGACAGAATATCAATTTATTTATAAATGAACTGCACTTACATTGGATACGCATTGACTTAAGTCAAAGAATAAAGTAGAAAATGTAATATACATGTAAACCATTACAAAGAATTAAAAGAGAATTTGAAAATGTCTTGAAACATGATTCTATTGACTCCTCTGTAAACCAAAAGGGATGTCACATTTGGTTTCTAATGCAGACACCACAAAACGCCCCTCACAAGCCCAGTACCTGTAGCTGCACTTTTTAGGAAATGTTTCAATGCAACAGTACAAACAGTGCATTTGCATTTCAGAACTCCAAGCCTCAGCACCAGGTTTGTGGAGGTAGATAAATATATGTGTATCATTGATAATAAAATTACTAAAATGAGAGATAAGATCCAGCAGAATATCCTGGCCCCTAGCAAATTGCCAGGGATTTGAGAATCATCTTCTGAGGGACAAAATCTGACTTTCCTAAATTTTCTTAGTGGTTGTAGGAAGAACAGAATAGACCTCCAGGTATGAAACTTATGCAGCAAATACCAACTCGGAGCAGCTGATCAGAGGTTTAGGGTACCTGGCGCCTGTTTCTGGACAGGTTTCAACGCAGAGTACACTCCTGCTCCCTTGTCTGTATTCCAGCACAACTACCCTGGTATCAGAAACTGCTATCTACTAACTGCCAGTTTAAGAAAACAAATTTTATTTACTCTGGTTATTCTGTAGTCACTCACTATTTACATCAACTTATCATATTTCCCAGAGGACAAGTTAAACAGGTATGTTTTTGAGGTCTGGCACAGGCAATACACAATACTACCCATTCTTAACTCCACACAAAATATTTCTGCTTAATTTACTGCATCTATTACTACTACTTTCCCTTTGCTCAGAAATGTTGTGTCTCTCAACACTGATATTTCACAGTGAGAACAGGTGGGCACTAGAAAGTCGGGAGGAGTCCAACATGGGGCCAGTTTAAAATATTAAAAAATTTAAGGCAGAATTCAAATGGTCAAATGCATTTTTGCAGACAAAGCCACCATTTTTAGAGGTAAATATTAGAAATACAGAGGTTAAGATTCAAGAACCCTTTTGTTGTTGCATATTTGAAAACCACAAATGGTTTAACAATCCCAGCTATGTATCTGCATTTGAATACTGCTACATCCATTACTAATGCACAGAGAAACAGTGGTTTGTCTAAGCAGTTACATAATTTTATCACACATGAATGCATTTTCACTGTCTATGTCTGCATTTTGACCTTCCAGTTGAGAATTTAGAGCTTTATATTAGATATTCCAAGTTCATCTGAAGGGCTAACTTTCAAAAGCTCTATTACAATCCTTCATGAGGTATATATACACTGTGTTTCAACCATTTAATGCTTTATCCAATAAAAACGTCAAATCAAATTCAAAACACAATTTTGCCAAAGTTAGTATGTAGACTTAAGGCAAAGAAACATCTTTGGGAAACAAAAGGAAAGCAAGAAAAAGAAAGAAAATCATATGAATTACAGAATTATAAAAAAAAAAAAGGTAGTTTTGCCACCACTCAAAAGTGGACTAAAGCTAGACGCCATAAACTGCTGTTGAAGCCTCACATGAAAATCTTTGAAAATTTTCAACAGATTAAAAAATTATGAAAATTTAACTTGAGTTTCTGAGCAAACAGGTACACAGGGGAAGGGGTTCAAGCATAAGCCTGAGTTACAGTGCCCAGTGCTCTGTGTCTGACAGCGTGAGAATTTTTCCTGTTGGGAGCAAAGTAAAACATTCCCCTGCAGTGTTTTCCCATGAGGTATTCTGGAATAACTCCACACCATGACTGGTATATTGGGTTAAACAGCCCAAATTAAACTTATAGAACCAATTCCTTTTTAGTTCTGTTTTTGTTGCAGAGCAGGTATAAAGATCTTTAATATTTAGATCCACTTATAACGCTACAAAAAATGCACTGTGAAATATCAGCATGGCAGACTGAATGTGAATGGCCTGAGAATGTATGAAAATACAGGCATGGGGATAATGAGAACACTGGCATGTTACTAATCCTATACAACCTTTGTTTTGTTTTGTTTTGTTTTTTTCAGGCAGTTTCACTCTTAAAACTGCCTTTATATAAATGTATGTGGTCCAAAAGCACAACTGAAACCAGAACCCAAGACTACTTGAAAGGATATTTGACATGATAGCACAGCAATTAGAGACAAGAGAATTAATGCCAGCTCTGCTCATGCACACAGATAAACATGAAAGCTGCTCAACTTTATTCCCAATAAATAATCTGCTGCATGCTCACAAGAGAGGTCTATGGAGGATAAGCTGACCTTTGTTAAAAATGTAACAATTTTCATAGTACTGCTTTAATCATGGGTAAAATTTGCAGAATTTGACAACCCTTTAAAGTCCCTTGATAAAAGCTCTTCTTCAAGAATGTCTAATGCTGCTTCTTACTTGGTGTTCAATAGAAACCAGTCTATAACGCAGTGCACTCCCTTATGTGATGTTTAGATATGAGATTGATCTCAGAGGACACCCTGGAGTTCTGAAAGTAGGATTATTGGATTTTGTGGCTTTCTCAGATGTCAGAGATCTTTAAACAGTGTCTTGCAAAGTTGCTACATCCCAACCGTCTGTGAACAGCTTATGAACTCATCAGAGAAGATAGTCTCCATGTTAATTAGACTTTAAGGGGGAGATGCAGCTTCCCATCCCATCAAATTAAATACAAGAACTTTCACATGCTACAAAATTATTTCCTTCATCAGAAGACTTTTAAAAAGATAGGCTATTGACATGAGAGAGAATTCAGAGTTCAGAGCAATTGAAATACAAAAGGTAATATTAATGCAGTTACGATAGACTTTAAAACTAACTTTCAGTTCCACTCTTACCCTGAAAATGCAGTTGGCACTTCCTGAAGTAAAAGAAGATTATTTATTAGCATCTTTAAATGACTGTATAAAGCCTCTTCTAGGCATGCAAGTTTGGATGGACAGGAACTGACAATCTCTACAACACTTCTGCCATTAGCTGTATAAAACACTATTAAAAACATGCATTCTCTGAATTAATTTCTGTTTGTGTTTAAAAAAAAAAGTGAGGGGGATGATAAGCTTAATTGAAAACAAACCTTTTACTCCTTGAGCCAAGACAGGTAGACAAATTTTTATGAAGGATGCAAGAATTTGATGTTTTGTGACATATCAGCAAAACCCAAAAACATGTCAGTGTTTCCTGGGAAAGGATTCACAGCATCCCACTCAGGTGCCGTGGGGTCTGGGGCTGTGGGCAGCTTGGCTCCCTCTTTGCTTGCCACACAAGTCTCCAAGGTGTCACAAACTGAATTGTGAAATGAAAGTTTCATCTTTATGGACTTAAACCCACTTCCCTCCCTGTTTTTCTGATGCTTCAGGACTGATCCACAAAGAGCCAGTTGTGGCAAAAAATCAAGTCCCTGATTTCTGAGGACAAAGATTTCAAACTTGATGCCCTGAAGTGAACTGAGACTGTTTGGATTTAGGCACCTTCCTATCAGTGATGGTTAACAGTGTGAAAAGGCCTGCAATAGCTTTGGCCTTAAGAGCCTTATTTTTTTACTGATCTTTGTCAAGGCAGTTGTGAAGCTCTTCTTAGAGACCTTATTACTTCTAAGACACAGAGATTTTATATGGACATTTGCATCATTCGAACCTCCATTCTGCACTTAGAGAGACAGAGAGAGAATTTGCCTTTCAGAATGTACAAAATACCTTACAAATTATTACTTAGACAAAACACCCATTTTAAGATTATCTGATTAATAACATGAACCAAAAGCTCTTTTAAAAAGGTGGCAAATCTGTTCTTTTGTGTTCAGTGAGTTTTTGGGTAAGTTAAAGCTTCATAACTTGCATTGTTCTTTATAAAGCATATTAACAATATGCACATTCATTTATTGCCCCTCCCTGTCCGAAAGATATACAATTTCTGAGGGACAATCTTTCAAAACACAAACATTGCTGCTGAAAAATGAAATAGAATATACATAACTGTTAGTTATTTTACCAGAGTAATGTAAATCCTCGTTCAAAGCTATTATAATAATTTCATAGAAATAATTACCCACTGAGCTAATAACTCTAGTTTTATGGACCACATATGTAAACTAGAAAACTAATGTTTTTCACATAGTTATCTGCTGTACATAAAGATGCAAATTGAAAGCCTACTTCATAGTACTGGTAGAAATAAAGGGTTTTTTAAAATTGATGTCTAATGAAGTAAAAATTTTCTTAGTGATTTCACAAATATTCTTATTGAATGCTTAATATGAGCTTTATCCAGGATTGTGAAATGTGTTTAATTTACTTTAGACCTTTTGGCTGCTTTCTTCTGTTTTACAGTTTACTTTTATCATTGCTCCACTGGAAAAATGAAATATTTTAAAGTCAGTTTGCTACAAAGGTGTTGCAAGATGCTGCTTAGTTATAGATTCAGACAGTTCATGGCACTACAAAAGCTGTTGTGATCCCTTCTCCAACTCCCAAAGGAAAGAACATAAATACTGAGCTTTCATAGGAACAAAGCAGCAAAAAAGGATTGTTCATTAATAACAGTGTAAATCTGGAACTTGAGATAATTTCAAGTAATTTTAAGACACCTTTATTTAAAATAAAACCTTTTTCATCCAGATCATTTTATATGCTTTGGGCAAGTCTTGTAGGTTGGTGTTTTTACAACACATTGTCTTTAGCAACCTCACATCCAAGTATCTTAGTCACTTGTGAGTAGCATAATTTATTCTTCTCTGTAGGCCAGACGCAGACAAGCACACAGAAACTCTCAGGTTAGCAGAAAGTAAGCAGAAACACACCGAATTAAGTCCTGACATCTGTGAGTCTTGTTTCACAAGAATTTTAAAACTCCTACGACAATTATACATGTGAACACAGTTTGCTGCTTTAGCCTGGACTTTGTGACCAATAGTCAAGGGAAGGTCTGGCCTCTCCAAGGGAATATTCAGTAGCAACGGGATGATAAAGAGAGAATTTCCTACATGTCCGTGCCAAGGGTAACAACACTGCTGGAGCAGGCAGGCTCAAGAGAGATACCAACTTATCCTGTTACAAGCGTATTGATAAATTCCACTTCAAGGAGGAAACAAATAACTTTGCTTGAATCATGGGATCCTGAGCAGGACTTAGCCAAAGACAATTCTCATATCCCTTACACATTAAGTCACTTTACAATAAAGAGCAATATTATCATTTTGACACAAGTCCAGAGGAGCAGGTGTGAGGCCAGTAAGAACAATGGTTTCACCGCTGGAAAAGTGGGCTCATCAATATAACCCTCCAAAGGCACATTCAGGGAGGGGAAACCAGAGCAAAGTGAGGAAGGCACAAACCTGCACACAACTGCAAGAAAGGATGAAAAAAAAGGAAGAGAACCAGGGAGAAAAGTATTTTGTTTGCTAGGCTGAAGAGTGAAATGGCCTCAAGTAAGTCATATTGCAAGATTCAGGAGGCAGAGCCTACAGAGCAGCTCCTCAGATAGCACTACTGCTAATGCCAAATGCTCTCAAGAAGAAAAGGCAAAACAAGTAAAGCATATCCAATTGCAAGAATGACAGAATGACATGTATAGCAAGAGAAACTATGTGTCCTTTCTGGAACTGCCAAAGCTCCCTGACAGTCCTCTGAAGGAACTTCAGGGAGAGAAAGCACCTTTAAGTTCCTTATTATAATAGGGAGTCATGATACAGATAAATCTCTTTTTACTCAGCTCCTCTTTGCTACTTTTTGTTCAAGCATTTCTTTCAGTAAAAACCCTTTCAGAGGTTTTTTGGGTTTTAGCTTTTTTTCCTGTTAACTTCTGTCTTGTGCAGTGTTCTACCAGGCTGCTCTGACCAGACAGCATTGGCAAGAGGCTGTTAAAACATGTAATCAATTTTATAATTTTTTAGCACTTGCTAAAGGCTTTATTTAATGAGAGCACTAATGATATTGAAAATGCAAGGAGTAGTGATAGAAACTATGAGAAAGGCAGAGTGTTCAAAGTTTGGAGTGCACTTGCCTCGGAGCGTGCCTTGGTTAACTGGCTGGTGCAATTGATGAATACACCAGGCTTCCAATAGCAGTCAGGCCAAAAGGAAAGTTGTTAAGTAGTGTTCATATGTCAGCTTCGATGGCCAGAATACCATACCACAAAACCAAAATGCAATTCAGCACGACTGGCAACCATCCATCAAACAGGTTGAAAATTGAATGAACTTACAACAAAATTATCCGTGGTCGAAGGGGAGCAGCATTCCTATGGGCTGCGGTAAGACACGTCAACAGAGCACTTGCTCGCAGCACACGGCAACTGTGGCCCTCAGTTCCAGCGTCTACCACTCCCAGAGCTTTCATAAACACTTAACATTTCATAAAAGTTAGTTTTACACATGATTTCTGAGCTACAAAAAAAGCATAGAGGGTGTATTGCCCCTCCTGCTCTAATGTGCTTTATAAACACTGGCTAGAGCAGCTGACCCAGATGTACTCAGAACTTATTTCTTCAAAATTTAAAATCTGCTCTGCCTGATGTTTGTGCTCCATTAAGGATTCAATCATAAACCAGGGAACTGGAATATTTTGTGCCTGGTGCTGTACTGCTACACTTAATTTCTTCTCTATTTCACGCTAAGCAGAGATGTCTTTTAGAAGCTTTAGAAAAAGGCATCAAAGAAAGTGAAGAAAAAATGTCAAGAACTTGTAAATAAACAGCTGGCTTGCAACATATGTATTTTCTTCTATATTTTTCAGGTGCCACAATCTACAATCCATATCTGCCAGCCTTGTAGCATGCAGCATAATTTAACTGTAATTGATAACGTAAGGGCAGATGGAGAGAAGTGTCAGCTCCTGCTCACATCCTCTGGGGATGCTACAGAAATCAAAGCAGATGGTCCAATTGCTTCTTATTTATGTGTTGCTGCTAGCTCCTCTGCTTGCAGGATAATGGATCATTATTGCCTGCTGTGCACAAACACCAATATGCTTTTAAATCTGGTCCTCAAACCTTATGAAAAAGCACTATATTTCATATTAATTTGTGAGGCTGCACTTAACAGGGTCCACTGATTTTAATTTATAACTTTCAAAAGAGAAAGGTTCATCCATGGATTATTTCTTCATAAAATAAGCAATCAACTGACATTTCTAGTAGAACACAGACTAGTTAACTGATCATATATGCTTAGAGATTACAGAGCAGTTAATTATGATTTGAATGACACAGTATAATGTGGTTTAATTTATTGACCAGTCTTTGGCAATGAAGGCAAATATCCTTAAAAAGATAACTTCAGATAACATATTGATAAGCTATAGTGCTGTCACTTGAATCCTTTGTTTACCCAAAGAGACTCATGAATTCTTTCACAGACACCAGTTAGGAAACCTGCTTCTCCTAGAAGCTCAGACAGGCTACAGAACTTCTGGCACATCTAGGACAATATACCAAGCTCCAGTTGGTAAAACCCCCATGGCTTTACCCTTGGCAGTGCACATATTCCAGGGAAATTGGTCTGTATACCTTCTGGAACTCATTGTAGTACGTTTCAGTGATATCAAACCCTAATGTTTCACAGTGTGACCAATATTTGTTTGCTTTGGCTACCACAGCAAATGAAAAAGTTAAGTCACTGCTCTGTACAATGAGATAAGCCAGGCAGCTGCAGTGCTCTGCACAAGAGGTCCATGGGAACTACCTTCAAACTGAAACAGTACATCACCAGAAAGATTTTGCAAATACTTACTCCAAAACTTCAGCTACTAATATGTAGTTTGCTTAGTTTTTAGAAGTCTGACATGGAAAGGCAAATTATAGAGTGATCTTACTGTCACAAAATAACAGCAGAAATCTCTATAAATTCTGAAAAGCTGTCAGTCCTTTGAAACGTTCAGGCATCAGTCAGTGCAGCCAGTGAGTAAGTTACTGAGTGGATACAGTAAGACTCTTTCCAAGTATGGAGCCCAAGAAGGAACAAATTAAGTTTAGGTTAATCCACCACTTATCCTACCCTCAAGGTGAATCAGTGAATGATTAACTGAAGAAAATGTTCAGTGTTTTATGCAGTGTTCAATTAATCCATTCATCTGCTAAGGTGCTTAGATACTCTGAGGGCTGGAGTTGATATTGAACCCTTGTTTTATTTACTCCCTTACCAGTTTAACGAGATGTTGTTGTGATTAGACTTCATGTATGAATTTTTAAGCAAAAAGTATGGATTTTGATCCATACTTTTTTTTCTCTGTCTAGAACCTAAACACATCAGGCAGTACTATTGCCCAGTGTCAGAGAGGAAATTACTCCTATAGCAAACATGGTACCACTGACTGATGGAAGCTTTGGATAAATTTAGCAATCACCTTTGTGATCAAGAGTTCAGGATACTAATTAGTCCAGCTGAATTACGTCTTGCATGCTAAAAGGCAACTTCAAATCAGTGGTGTCTGGCAAATATTGTGGGTTATTTCAGGGACCTTCTGAAACCACTAGAAACCAGTTTACAATCATTTGCATAAGCAATATATGCTTATTGTAAAGAGTCTCAAAGTAATTTGGGTTTGTCCCCTTGAAGACAGTGAGAATTTTCACTGAGTAATATCTGTGAGCTTTGTGATATTTTTCAGAAGTCCTTATGACTGTAGATTTGAATGCAATTTTCCCCTTCACTGTAAGAGAAAGGAAGTAAGATGATCTGGTTGATGTATTACAGATTAAAGTTTAGGATCCTACAAGCCCAAGGAGGGAAACGTTGCAATTCTATTTTTAATTTATACCTTTCTACAGCTCATTTGAGAAATTTACTTGCAAGTTCAAATTGTAGTTTGGAATAGTTCAAAGGAGTTTATCCGTTCTGTCTTCTGTCCTTCAATTTTTTTCTTACCAGTGCTACCTCTGTATCTCAGCAAAAGTTTAATGGAGTGCTATTATTCCCAATCCACTGCTGCAAAATAAAATTGAGGATTTTTTTGTCAGCCCACAAGGCATCCCTTTTTGCAGTCTATTATTCCTCTAGTAATTTATGTGCTATACACAGAATTAACACACTCTTAAGTTCTTCAGGTAGGTTCTGTGATTGTCAGCACTAATTTTTCATCCATGGTCTCATATATAGAATACGTAAAACCAGACTACCATCTTTCAACAGCTCTTCACACTGCAGCAACCATTTTCATAGTGTATCCCTTCTGTAGGCAGCAATGTTTACATTGATCAACTATTTGCATTTTTGCATCTCACCTGAATTTTCACTTGTATGTTTGTTTGTTTCCTTTTTTTTATCGTTAATATGTTCCAATTTAGTCACGTTGATATTGAACTTCTCAAAGAGAAAGGTGGTTGAATTAAGTTCAAACACTCAACACACTAAAAAGCAACTCTCAATATTGTTCAAGAATATCATAGTTTATGCCAGATGCATAATTACGTAGTAACAGTTCTAAAGAAATATAATGACATTTGCTGGAATACTATTGACAGCAGCTGAACAGCATTCTAATGAACTGGAGGACTTCACTATGATAATTTCATAACATGTGACACTTTGAAACACTATTGTAAATATCCTGGCCTTCCAGACCCAGGTAGTCAGCACTTTTCAGCCATATACAAGCTGGGGATTCAGTTCCAGACAGCTTTTGTGCTCTTTTCCAACTCTTCATCAACAAACTTTCAAGGTTCTACCAGGATATGGTTTGATTACAGTACTGACATCAGTGCAGCAGATTACCTTTAAATACATAGTGGTGCAGCTGCTGACTGGTGGCCAGAGAGCAGAACTACAGAGGAGACTGAGAATTCCTTTCACCCTACTCAACATCCCACCTTCAGTTACCCCTGAACCCCTTTATTTCTACAACTGAAAGCTAAGCTTAGGCTGTACTGACTGCTGGGCACTGGGACAGATTCCTAGACTCTGTTTTGGCACCGTACTGTAACAAGTCCCTGGAGCTATTACAGTGGAGAGAGGGTTTACCCACAGGCAGTATTTTAGCACAAGGACCAGGGATCACCTAAGCCTTCAAAGCAGCACTGAAGTGTGAATTAAGGGGTGACTAAGTTGTTCTGACCCCTGGCACACAGTTGTTTTTAGTCAGTGCTAATGTTCATTAAACTGCTGGAAGAGTACAATGCACTTAAATTTATTGAAGAAAGATACTGCTCCAAACTCACAGTTTCCACATAGTGGCCAATGCTACTGCACTTTGGAATAGACTTTTCCACTGCAAGTGTTTGGACCCTTACATAGTTACTCAGCCTTTTCTCAGCTCTTGGGGGTTTTGGTGCATCTTAAAGAAACTCCAGCTAGAAGATGGCCTTTAAAATCACTATTATCTTCAACTATCATAGTGTTAATTATTAAAAAAAAACAAACCAAAAACCAAAAAACTTTTATCCTCAACTTTCACCAAAATAAGATATGTGGTTCTGCTCTCCCTGATGCCAGTTTGAATCATAAATACTTCACAGTCTGCAGAGTAGTCATTTCTAAATTAATCAGTTGAAGAGTAGAGTTAGTCCCAAAGAGATTAAATCCTAACAGAGAAGGACAAAAACTTTTATTTTTTTTTCTCCCTTATAAACCTCATTAACTGCCAGGATGTTTCAATTCCTGAGCTGGAACAGTAGCTCACTAGGAAAATGAAATTAAAAATCAATGCTGGACACACATGAAGAAAAGTCATCTAAGCACAGTTAACTGCAGAGTCAGAATTATGTGACAGAGTTTGAATGCATTTACTTCTTATCTGTAATCCCAGAAATGCTCAGACATCAAAAATAAACAGTTTGATTTGGTAACAATCTTTTTAGCTTTTTGTATGGTCTTGGAATTGCCAGATAGTAGTTGGAATTTGTTATGCTTTGCAGAGGAAAATGTGGCTAATATTTCAGCCTTAAGCCAAAGAAAAGATTCTTCTTTGAACCGATGTTACAATTATGATAAAGATATTGTGTTTCAATACCATTTGATCTATATGGATGATAAATGGATATCTCTGGGAGGGTGAGTGTACTCTAAGGGTGCACTACCACTGTAGCTGAGAATGTAGGATCACTCCAAGGTAAAATTTCTCTTTGTTAATTATGAAAAGATTGAATTATGGTTATAGAGGCTGTAGGAAAACCAGCAACGTATCTTGCTTCTGACAGGAACACCAAAGAGCCAAGAAGGAATCATGGAAGGCCAAACAGCACCAACCAAAAGACAGGTCCTTCAGAGCAACCAGGAGCCTCCCAGGGTGGGGATATCCCAGTTCTGCCACACAGACACAGCACAAACACCATGGGCAGAGCCCAGGCTGCTCAGAGAAAACCTTCAGCCCTTCAGTGTCAGAGGTGAGAGAGAGCAAAGCTGCTCAGAGGCCTTAAAGTGTGATTTAAAGTGAACCTCCAGCCTCACGTGGGCAGGTGGGTTTGGGCACAGCCTCACCATCCTGCAGGCCAGACCTGCTGCTGTTTTACAGGGCCTTGGCGTGGCTGAGGGGAGTCTGACGGGCTCCAGCTGCATGATATGGGAGAGCTTTTCATAATGGAAGAAAATTATAACTGTGCCCATGTAAGTAATTCTTCAAAATTAATAGAACTAACAGTGTGTGTGTATAGTTACTCACATGATTAAATTTTCAAGATATTCAGAACAATTATTTCATGGTGGCTAAATATAAAAGCCCATTAGACTCTCTAAAACTGTTATTTTGAATACTTTAGAAATCAACAAAATGTTCCCTTTTATAACAAAGAAACATTTGTTTAATATGTTCAAGCAAATGGATTTTCTGTCAGTGATTAGACTCTTTCTTCAGTTCTTTCTGGTTAACAGAAATTTTGGTTGTCAATCAAATCTTAAATCTCTGTAGTTACTTTCCAAACAGTCACCTAGAATTTCTTCTCCTAGTCACGTTCTTGCCATAAAATAAATTAATGACACACTCAATCACTCATTTAGAACATGAAGAAATGTTCCTTAATAACAGTTTTTGTATTAACTACCTACATTTAAAACATAATTGAACATGTATCTAATTAGAATAGCCACATACACATATACAGTAGGTGCTGAAATAAT
>JAOXXN010000162.1:11587263-11603829 GCA_026770055.1 Myrmophylax atrothorax | reverse complement strand
AGGGGAAAGGGGAAAGGGGAAAGGGGAAAACCCCCCCAAACTTTAACCTAATTTTATTAATGTCTATCTTGGCCTTTTAGATTGAAGTATCTGCAGCACAGGAGCACTGAGGTAGGGAGAAGAGGAGGAAGTGGTGGCTTTTTTTCCTCTGGTGATGAATGGAAGCCTGAGTGCAGCAGTGATGTACACTATCTTGGTTGCTGCAGGGGTTAGATCACATTAAAAGAGGAATGTGCAATTGAACTGACAGAAGGTGAATGATTAGCAGTGGACATCAGTCATTTGTTTCAAAGCTGTAGCCTGGCAGGAAACTCTGGGCACTGCTACTCATCTGGAGGATTGTGCACCAGTCGATAGATCTGTTCTTAGATAACAGAACTACTCGTGTGGATATAAAATTGTGTGGTTTTCTTTCCACCAGCAAGAATTACATTTTGAAATAAAAAGTTAGAGAACGCAAAAGTGTTGAGAAACCTGTATCAGTTTTTGGCCCAGTGCCAGACCAAAAGTGCAGGATTATTCCTACATCATCTTGTGGATTGTCCACTCCAGCAAACCACATCCCAAGGGAGGTCATTTCAGGCACTTTCCCACAACTGATGTATAATACTGTCAGAAGCTTCTTGCTGATAATCAACCAAAACTCTACCTTTTCTAATATCTTCCTGTAACTTCTAGCTATACCCTCACTTACCAAGCAATTCCTCTCCTGCCTTGGTGTTAACACTTCTCATACACTTGTAGATGGTTATCACACCCTCTCTATCACTGCTTGGGCAAGCGCTGCACTTCCAGCTTTTTTTATCTTTTATCTTCGAGTCAATTCCCCTCGTCTTCAGATTTTATGTCACTACTTAGAAGCTAAAGGGAGAATCTGATGTGCTATTTTTTGGATATACTTGAAGGAAAGAGTGGAAGGGTATTTGTTTGCCCAATTCTCCACCTCATTTCTAAGTATGCTCTTATTTTGCCTTTATGAAATTTGGGTAAAATAGTCAAACTATTTTTAAGTGACATTTTTTCTCTATGACTTTTTCATCACCAGATATGTCTTTCATTACATACTTGGGTTTAAATTTGAATTTTTTCAGTTTACATTAAAACACGGATATGGTTTATCAGTGTGAGTTGTGTTTAGCTGAAAGTACTGAATATTTGATATTATGCATATTACCCATATACTTGGTCCCTTCGACACAGAATATTGTATAGTCAGACAGAATATTGTGTAGGCATAGAATTATTTGTTCTTCCTTTTCACAAGGACAGGGTGTAGGAGACTTGAAAGAAATTGCTAAAGATGCTTAAATGTCTTGCTTCTCACTATAATTAGAGAAATAAAATATTTACTGTTCATATTTCAGCAGACTGTTTTCTGTGAATCCTTGATTCCATAGCCTCCCTTTGGAAACTTCTGCACCTTTTCATAAATAAAAGGAATAATAAAAAGGTGTATCTGGGATTAATTTTGTTTAAGATCTAATGTTACCTGGAAATGCTGACAGGAAAACAGTGCAGATTATAAAGCACAACATGGATGTGTTTTGCTGTGGTTGTAGGTTAGCTTAGGTCTTAATTCAGCTTGCATAAAATGTGCATTGCTCCATAGTTGTGAGAGTATGTGGATGCAAAACCCAAAGTGCTGCACACTAAACAGGGTTCTGCTTAGATGCTTTGATGACAATGTTAGAGCCATTAATATTACAGTAGCTGCCACAGAGAAAGGTCCTGACCTGTGAATCCTCACCAGGGCTCCAGCCAGCCATTGGGATGCACAGAGTGCATGTGATGCTCTCAAGGTCTCCAAAGTAATTTTTCACCTGTCCACACCGTGCCATTCTGGAATTCATCAGTCTGGCCCTCTCAGGCAAAAATGTGGTTGAGGTTCCTGCCTGGCCCTGCCAGCTGGGGCTCTGGAAAGGGTGCTGGGGCAAGGGCTCTGCCCAGGACCCAGCAGAACTCTTCAACAGATCTCCTGCTCCCAGAACAGAGGTTTGGGGGACCAGTCTTGATGGGACATTCTTGCACAAAAAGCAGCAAAAGTAGTAACTGAGCAGCACATACTTTTGGTGAACACTGTCTTTGATGAGAGAGGCCAGAGAATTAGAGTAACCTTGGAAGCAGGTCCCTTATTTCAGTGAACTATGTTGGAGAAAAGGAAGCCAACTTTTCATTTTATAACAAAGTTCAAATCTATCCCTAAACTTCTCGTGCATGTTTCTGAAATAAGCTTTGTATGAATAGATGTTCCTGGAAGACAAGAGTACACAGAACTAAACCTGAGATATTCAGACTGAAAGAGTACTTGGAAAAATCTATTTCTGATCACACCAATTGCCCTATTTAGTTATTTAATGGCAAAAAATCTGGAAAACCTGATAAAATTCTGTTAAAATTACTGGCAACCAGGTTATATTTATTTTATATCTGAACATTAGAGCACTTTAAATTACTTTGGTATCCTCATAGATACAAGTACAAGAAGTAGATTTTCTAGTTATTTTTAAACTCATAAAACAAAAACTATTTTCTTCACCATTTCTCCTTTTTAAGTTATTCTCCTGAAGAACAGTTTAACTGCCAAGCTCAAGTAAATGAAAACTCTCTCTTTAGTCCCTGAAAAGACAAGGGTGCTTGCAAAGAATCCAGTGGTTTGACAGATGCACCAAGGCATCTGTACTACAGAAGTCAATTGCACTAATGAAAATGGCTTACTGTTTAAGAGAAAAGCAATACAGCCAAGAAAAAAAAAAGTTCTTTTTAAGGTATAAAGATATATGAATAAAAATAATTTGATAGAATTTCAAGAGGTAGCTGACCACTTTTTTCAGAATAACATTGAGCAGAATAACATTATTTCTTCTCAAACACTGGTATAAAGCAAGTCTGCTGCTGGACTATTACATATGAGTCTTGTTACAAAGAAAATTGTGATGAACACACTGCTTAGTAAATCTAGACAACTTTTACTATAAAACCAACAAAATGCAATGGACCAAACTTTTAAATCAATGAAGTAAATGCAACTTTTGTAGCACAGAAGCTTTTACACACAAGCAAGTCTGAAGTACTTGACTATTGTAATCTACCTTTAAATAGATATTTTGAGATTTAAAGTAAAATAGCTTGCACCAGAGCAGAGTCAGTTTGGAGAGATCATTATAAAATCCCATTATCACTGCTACAAGTTGGACTATTTGTCATCACAGAAGAGATGACAAGCTCAGAAATACTACATTTGTTATTATCAGATGATAAATGATATTCCATTAAAGCCGCAATACATCATCTGCAAAGCTGCAAAGAAGATATCAAACCTATCAGTACTTGACTTATAATTTAATTTTCAAAAGCTGTCAACTAAAATTCCAAAGGCTAAGCATTTTCATTTTTAAAGTTCATCTTATTTATTTTCCTCATCTGTTAGTCTAATTTTTTTTTGATATGGCAAAAATAACTGATTATGTGCAAGGTATAATTCTTTTTCTCTTGATTAAGTAATACATCAGATGTCACTTATGTATTAAAAATATATGACAAATAATAAAGCAAAAGACTAGTGATGAACACACCCTATTTGGATTTCTTATTTTTAAATGAAACTCTAAACGATGGGTCAGCCTAAAAATATTTTGATTATGTTGCATTCCAACAAACACAAAAATCTAGATTTTATAATTTACAATCTGTATTTTGTACAAATAGAAAATTAAATGTAAACCTTTTCAAACTTGTAATTGGCACATATTTGCCTAGAATCTAAACAACTTTGACATTCTAAATTTCAGGAAAAAAATTAAAAGTAACTATTAAAAAGCAATTTTGGCTGGGCACAGCCCAGTTTGGGAGCAGCTCTGCTGAAGGGGCACTGGGTGCCCACGGGACCTGGCAGGGGAGCGGCAGCAGCTCAACGGGGCAGGGGCTGCCCAGGGAGGCTCTGCCGGCTCCATCCTTGGCAGTTACAAGCCCCAGCTGGACTGAGCCCTGAGGAACCAGGTCTAAGCCCACAGCTGCCCCTGCTCACAGCCAGGTGTCGGACCAGAGACTTGCTGAGGGCCCTCCCAACATGAGTTACCTCCTCGTCTTATCCCTATAGCACCAAAACGCAGAAAATACAAAGCAAGAAACAAGGCTGATCCTGATAACTACCACTGCTCATGACTGATGCAAGTATTCAATTCATTTTTATTTCAGTGATACCTAATTCTTCATTTTTCTTAAAATATTTCTGAAGTCGAGGCACATCACAATCAATCTATTCTTACTGTTATTCTGGCTTAGTGTATACTGAAAACATTTAAGCTGCTGCCATGCCAATTTTCGCAGTATGGTACTGCAAGCAAAGTGTGACTGAACAAGCTTCAGATGCCACTGTTACAGTCTGTTTTAAATTAGTTGACTACAAACACCTTCTGAGTTCACAGATTATGCTGACTTGGAAGGGATCATTGAGTCCAACCCCTAGCACTGCACAGGACCACCCCAAGGGTCACACCACATGCCTCAGATTATCAACACTTGAGCTCTGTCAGGCTTGGTGCTGTGACCACATCCCTGGGCAGCCTGTTCAGTGTCCAACCACCCTCTGGGGGAAGAACCTTTTCCTGATATCCAACCTAAACCTCCCCTGACACAACTTCACGCCATTCCTTTGGCTCCCGTCACTGGTCCCCACAGAGAAGAGATCAGTGTCTGCCCCTCCACTTTTCCTCTCAAGGATGCTGTAAACTATGATGAGGTCTCCCCTCAGTCTTCTTTTCTTCAGGCTGAGTTGATATACTGTGTTAAATTTTGTGCTTTTTTCATACATTAATATAACATCAATTTATAATAGCGCCAAAGACCTTCAGCTATGGCACTTCCTGGCAGTGAATGAAGGGCACCAACTGTAACTTGGGAGCTCAGAGACATAAATTTGTTATTTACTCTTCAATTTTTGTGTTCATCACGAGACTGCCACACAAGAGAAAAACAAATCCATAGCCCTATCAGCAATTGCTGTTTGTCTTAAAAAGCATCAAGTTCCTCTGGGCCCTTCCCAGAGTTCAGCAATGGGCAGTGTAATAGCCCTGGATGGCCACAGGGCAGTTTCTTTGCAATTAAAGCAGAGCAGAGAGGATAATTCTAACAGGCTAATTGTAAATGAGATCCTCTGTGCTATGTACCAGAGAAATATATGGTCAAAGATACTAAAGTTTTGGTTAAGCAGCAGAAATTACAGTGGGGTTTGTAAATAATACTTCAGGTTCAAGATTCTTAAGCAAAAATTATACTGAGCTACTATCCACCTTAATGCAGACAGTTCCTGCAATACCACTGTGTGCACAGGGCCACATTTGAGGAGCTATATTCAACTTTTGCACCATTTTTTTTAAATGAAGAAAATTCACCTTTGGCTAAAATTAACAAGTGCTGATCTCTGTCCCAGTTGAATTCATCCTGTCTGGATCTGGCACTTCATACTCCCTGTTCTTCATACTCCAACTTTGTGTGAGTTTCAGGCAGGGAGTTTTGCTTCCCTGCACTAGACCTAGTTTAACTTCCTTTTCAATACTGCCACCTACAAGGGAAAACAATACCTACCAAGCTGCTTTGAAAATGTTGCCTTCAGCATTGTGTTACTCTGATCACATTCATCTCTGTCCTTTTTTTCAAATTTGATTTTAAATATTTACAACATCATACATCTTCCCCTCCTGAAATTACTGACGAACTGTTACTGTCTGTGAAACCTGCTGGATGAGTGATGGACAACTTAAAAGGGAGCATCAATGTTTTATTTGTGAAATATAAGCTGAAAATAGTCTGTAATTATTTTTTTATTGATCTTCTACGTTGTGCAAAAGTACCTTATGTACTCAACCAAAAAAAAGACTCCATCGTGTACTATAAAATATTAAAATATTGAAGTTAGTAGATTAACATGTGATAGTCACTAAATTGAGGTAAACTATAGAGGAAACAAAAAATAAAACAGCAATAAAGCAATTGCAGCTGGAAATAATTTACATACAGTGGAAAAGAATTTAGCATTTCTACTTTGAAAATGCAGAACAATGGGGAGGCAGATTAATGAAGAAACTAGTTGCAGGATAGTTTAGTAATATAAATGTAATAAGTAGTTGCTAACAGTGCTTCT
Organism: Myrmophylax atrothorax; assembly: GCA_026770055.1. Taxonomy (NCBI): domain Eukaryota; kingdom Metazoa; phylum Chordata; class Aves; order Passeriformes; family Thamnophilidae; genus Myrmophylax; species Myrmophylax atrothorax. The sequence goes on along the minus strand of JAOXXN010000162.1, from coordinate 11,597,690 downwards.
GCAGTCACATATGTATTCTGAAAAGACTAAGAAAAAGTAGATTTCAATTTCATCACAGAAGACAATTACAGATTCAAATTTGACACCACTTAATTTTTACAGCCTTTTTGCTGTCATTTCTCACAGTTTCTCATTTTTTCCTGTGAGCACCAAAAAAGTCTTGCAATGGCAGAGGTTTTAGTAGTGTTGCTGCTAATTGTAGCTGGAAGCCCCATGGCAGTGATTGAAGCCAATGTGCAGAGCCACAGACCAAGCTGCTCACCAGTTCAATCTCTGCAGGATGACTGTAAGAGTTGCCAGAGCACGAGCAGCACAAAATATAGCTTGAATGAGTGACAAACACAGGGATACAAGGAACAGAACAGGATTAAATTAAAATGAATGAACTACTGCTCAGAGTACTGCTAGGGTGAAAAATAAGGGAAAGGCATATAAATAGTAAGCTGAGAAGAGTTTGAATGTGAAATAGGCCTTTCACCTTAAAGAGAGGAGCAGGAATAGCAGTGAGATATCTCAAACTAGACTCTGTACAGCAGATGAATCAACTCAGCTGGTTTGTTGCTTCTTTTCAAGCTCCAGGCTCCAAGAAAAAAAAAAGAGTATATATAAAATACTCTAAATATTGTTGAACAATATTAACAGAAGTCTTTCAGTTATTACCAATATTATATTACAGGTCTTTTTCTTTTAATGTTCAATATAACCATATGCAATGTAAATGCATTGCAATATGCATACATGTATTCTGTATTTATGCATCTGAAGTATAAAATACATACATATACAAAGCTGTCATATACATTTTAGTGCTCCATGATCTCTCTGTTCCCCTGCCATATTGCAAGATGCAATGGATCTGATGTGCAACATTTGTGAGAGAGGCTCTTTTTATTTTCTTTTGGCCTGTGAATTATGAGAGTTCAATATCTGAGCTGTTTAGATTAAACACACCGTTTTCCCAGCTGGATGACCATAAATCCTAGAGTTATATTTCTAGCATAAATAATACTGTACATTTGAATTCTACCTTTCCATAGACATGTTCTAAGTTGCTTAAGGCTCACTGTTTACTAAAATGTTTCTGACAATAAATTAATTTGCTGGAATATTTATAAGAAGCAGATGTTGAACAAATTAATTAATTTAAAATATTGAAAAAGTATTTATTTTCCCAAAGCTCAAAAGTTCTTCTATATTTACCCTAAACAGATCAGAATATCACAGAATTAGCCCAGAGTGTTGGGGATACAAGATTGTGAAGCAGCCTGAGTTTCTGCAATTGTTTTATGAGTGAAAGGAGATGAGAAGGCCAAGAGGAGGCCAAGATCTGCCTGAAGAAATGCTGTCAGATTCCAGTGCTCAAGAGCTATCCTAAATGACCTGTGTTTTCTCCTGATTTCTACTCCATAAAATGAAACCAGCAAAGAATGTATCAGTCTCCTCCTCTCTTCATTTTTATAGAATACTAGTACACTCCTGCTAATCCCACAGGAACTCCAAGCTTTGCTGTAGCCACAGCTGTTCTTTACTTTTATTAGGACATACATGCACACACACATGCACAGGCAGAGCTTTGATACCATTTCCCACTGTGGATTATACTACCAGTAGTATACTAGATAACGATAATGATTTCTTTAAAAATTTGAACTATTATAATAAAGAATTCATTTCCCTGTTTTTACAGGGGCTATCCATTCTGCACCTGTACTTCAGTCTAGACTTTTTCAGTTCCAATGTTACTTTGAGTTTTTTACAGAAAACTTAACATCAATTTTCCATAGTAATGCTCCATCTGAGCCAGAAATCCATAGATTTTTCTACACTTCTTCAATTCCTATCAGTAGTCTGTTGCAACTTTCTACATCAATAAAGAACATGTTAAATAATTTAATACTTGTCTTTATTTCTGTCTTTTTTTGTTTAACTGCACTGCCAGTCCTTGTTTGTACTAATAAGTCCCTCTTGTGTTCACGTGTTTTTACATTCCTTCTTCAACATTTCCTTAGAGGGGAATAAAAAAAAAATCTGCTCTGTCATCTTGTCCTAGACAAAAAACCTGGAGAATTTGGGAACTTAGTTGTGTGCATTCAAAAAATATCTCTTTTCAGACACTGAAAGTAGTCTGGCAGCTGCTTCTCAAACAGGAGTCATCAGTATCTCAGCCCACTCCTTCTGCAGATGAGTGACTCATCCTTTAACACAAACTCTTGCTTGCCTGCAGAGCTCTCATTACCTTTGACAACATTTCTGGTCCCTGAACATCTAATTTTCAACTCTAGAGTACACAGATGGGAAAAGAGAGACAGTACTTGTTGCCTCTGAATTATACAGAAAGCAAATCCTACTGTTATTACCTTTTCTTGTAACATTGATGAGAGTGTTTTTTGTAATGCACCTACATAACAATGATATTGTGACCCATTACTTCAAATGGCACTTTATCTTCCTAGTGTAAAAATGGATGAAAAATATTTTTCTTCAGTGTTTAAAATTATGTATTTCAGTGTTTTCAACTCATATCTCAGAACATTTTGTTACAATCAAAGGAAAAGACACTGAGAGATTAAAAAGAAACAAAAAAACCCCACAATGATCCCCCTCCTTCCTCCATATCATTTGCATATGAAGTGATAAAAGCATCCTAATGCACCTGAGAGATTCAGATAGATAAGATGCTTAAAGATACTGACACCCCAGTGGAATTCTGGAGTTGGAAGGGAAGATCTCCCAGCAGGGACTGCTGCACAAAGCCTCTCTGCTGACTTGCATATTAAGTGTGTGCAAATCCCTGCAGGTTTGGATGTAGGGGGAAGTCCTTCCAAGGGATCTTGGCACCTATATGGAATTAGTAGATGGATTCAGATTATGCCAGTAGGACATTTGCAAAGTAATTCAGAGGATTTATTCCCTTGAAGGCTTTTTGTAGAAGTATTACAACATTTACTAATGTAATAGGATGATACATTGACCAAAAAAATATAAAAAAAAGAAAAAAGAATAAGGTTTCTACCCTGGCTCTACCTATAGAGTGGCTGACACAATCTGAGGAGGAATTCCTACATTTATAAAGAGGAGATAGACAAGGGTACTTTCACAAGCACCCTTTCTTACATACTTTCTATTTTTTTCCTCTTTCCCCCCATACACATACACACACAAAATTACCACCAAAGCAGCAACTGTATCTTATATGACTTTCAGAATTTTGAAGCCATTACTTCAGCTCTTCTATTTGTTTCAAACTGCAGAGAAGAGAGTGATAATGTGTTTCCATCCTCAGCACTGCTCTGCTGAGTCTTTTGCTGTGAATATAGTTCTGTAACTCATGCCATCCATTTTTGATATTTTGGTGCTAGTGTGTGAATTCTCCAGTACCTGTTGCTCATTAAGAATGTTGTACATAAAACATTTGGTTTGGTTTGAGATATGAAGTCTCAGCATTTTGTGAAGTCCCCTTACATAGATCTTAGCCTCTCCATTGGCCAGCAACAAAAGACATGAAAATTTGAATCAAATTAAAGATGACACAAATTTATGTGCCAAATTTACATAGGTTTATTGCGTGTCTTCTGCAAAGATACTGTCTTTTTATGTCCTTTACCTCATGTGTAGGATTTATTTTACTACAAGACACCTATAGGGGCTCTCTCTCCACCTTCTTCACCCCTACCTCCCCCAGTTCCTGCGAGATCAGGAACCAGGACTTTTTTGCACACAGATGTGCACTGAGGAACTTTGAAAGGCCTTGTCTTGCAAGGGCTAGGATTACCATAGAATACAACGAATATGGACTCTTGTTTGAGACAGGAGTACAATTAGACTACCTATTCTCCCTGTAAGACCCACCACTCCCACCTGAGTTTGCACTCGGAAATGCATTTGGAAATTAGTAACATCATTCATTTCTAGGTGAGCTTCCAGTGCCAAAGCAAAAATCACCCAAACCCAAAGCAAATGCTCAGGGAATCAAGGAAAACAACAAAACCAACTCTATTAACAGCAATTAAGCTAAAACCTTAAGGTCTTTAGTGGCTACTATAAATGTAGAAGAAGAAATAGATTTCTGACTCAACACCAAATGAATGAAGACTCAGCTAAATAGGCTGCAGAATTAGAGAAGGAGCCATATCCACAACTGCCCTATCAGTCCCTTTGAAGGAACGTATCCTTTCCCTTTTTTTGCCATATTTTTATATTCATTAGTAATTTTCAGAAGTATACTAATAACTACTTCATTGTGAGCTTTCCAGGTGAGTCATGAAGACTTTCAAATGCTTTCTCATGGAGGCTTTGCTTTCTTTAATGCTGTTCCTTCTTGTGTTTTCTGGCTTTTTTACATTGAATGCAATCAAGTCAATCATGGCAGGGAGTGGACGAGGTGAGCCCACAAGGCCTCTGTTATTAGAAAAGTTTGTGATAGGCTAAAGATCTTTAGGCTTTCTCATGAACTGGATGACCCTATGACACTTAAGACATTTCTTTGCACTTGCCACTTTAGAGAGAAAAAATGACTACCCAAGTAGCACTGTCGAAGATGTGCTGCTCCCCAGCGCACACCTCCAGTGTCTGTTCCATTCCCTCACTTGTCTAATACCATTAATAGACTCCGACACACAGGAGTTTTCTGCTCAGGTTTGCCTTGTAACTCAATGGCAGCCACAGACAGCCTTGCCCTGCTCAGGGCAGGGAGGATGGAGTGGCTGTTCCCTTCCTGTCAGTGAGGTGAGCTTGAATCCTAGAATAAACTTTTGGAGAAAGCAATAAATAAACAGCAGTTTTTCATTTATTGCCTCATCTGTTTTCATCACAGAGCAAGGAGATCCCTACTGAACCTCAGTCCAGACTTGGAGTGACACCCCTTTGCAGAAACAGGTTTGTACCTTCTCTGGGCTGCACCAGCCCTGGAAGCCAATTTACAGGGAAATGCCATCTGCTCCTTCTCCTGGGACCTTATCAATGACAGCCTTAAGGATGGATAGTTCATCTATACCTGAGAAGTAATTCCATATGTTAAAGTACAAAACTGACTATTCTCTCCACAGCCATCTGAGCAAGTCTGATCCCACATCACTTCATATACTGTGTTTTCCGCTCGGGTTTGATTTCTCTTTTAGGGGTTTCAGGAAAAAAAAAATCACCCAAGAATCATACATCATTTTCAAAATGAGAAGAGGTTTTGGCTTTCCTAAAATGAATGCTAACATTGCATTCCACAAAATGTGACTACTGAGAATTAGTCATGCCCACCTGCCAGTTTTAAAACATACAGCAAATACATGAAGATATTATTTAAGATACGGGGGTCAAGAACTAACATTGCATGTGTCAATCTGTCTCTTTAATACGGAGGATATTATAAAGCCTTAAATAAACATTACAGTAAAAATTATAAATTGGCATATAGAAAAAACTGTTCAATTAAAAAAAATTGTTGAAAAAAATATCCTTAAATAGATTTTAAGCTAAATTTGGTTTTTTTAATTACTTGGTTGAGAGCCTTGCTTTTGGAAATAACTCTTCCTGACCACCCTACCCCAAATAGCCATCAGAATCATCCTGAGGACCTCCAGATCTCGCTACAAGATTTCCATTCCCTTTATTAGGTATCTCAGGGTTTGCAGGCCAAATTTTCCAAATATCAGGAACTCCCTTCCCAGTGACTCCCAGGTACAGGCCCTCGAGGACACCAGGCCGACATCATCAAGTCCACTTAGGCACTAACCTGTCTCTGTACTCTGTCCCTGAGGGAACACCTGACGGCCCTAAACAGCACTTGTCAACCTAACCGTGCCCAGGATTAAATCCCATTTTAACACCAGATGTCAGTGTTGTGCTTATGTTACACATAACTGGGTTTGGGAGATGTCTTGTTCTTTCCCTTATGAAAATTGTTTGACTAAACCAGAGGATTTTAGAATCTTTTAACTGCACTATGTCACATAGTATATTACATAATTCTGTCTTTTAAAAAGAACTAGCCCCACTGGAGCCATTAGCATACCAATTACAGCAGAGGCATTAGAGCTCTGGTGTGAGATGAATTAAGCACATATTCCACTTCCTTTAAAACATTAGAAAAGGTAAGCTTTTAAACTACTTTATGATTATGTCCCTTTATTTCCTTGAGGAGAAGACATAAGACTTCTGTGTGATACCATTGATTGACAACTGGTCCTGTCAGAGTGGGTTTGTCCCACAGCACCACTCCAGCCCTGCAGAGCTGCTCTCCTGCTTTCAGTAGAGGTCTCTGTTGGAAACAAATATTTCTCAGTGGAACTACAGGAAGATAAGGAGTTAAACAAAACCATGGCCACGTGTAGAACAGATGATATCTCAGTCCACACCTGTTGAAGCCACAAAACCCTCAACAGAAAGAAAATGGAAATAGTATATCATGAGCCGCATAATATATGCTTTAATTTTAGAGTTTCAGAGCAATACTTAATGATCTGTCTTTTATACAAGAGCCCATTCTTCTGTCATTTGAACTTTCACACTCTTGGCAAATAAGAGGGGGGAGGGAAAAAAACCCAGATCTCCCTGTGATCATCTATTTAAAAGTCAATTAAATATGAACTTAAATACACACAGATATCAATATTCATGTTACACAAAAGTAGAATTATTTTTATGAATATAGTTTTCAGAATAAAACAGATATTAACCGACGTTGCCTACAGAAAATCTATGAAGTCTTGGAATTTTGGGGTTCTTAGTTAAAGGTACACAGGATGGTACATTTGGGAGTAAGGTAATTTGTGTCATTCTCGGCTTCTTCCACAAGATGGAGTACTAAGATCTGAGCTGCCAAAAACACTCTTTGATTTAGTAACTAAATTTATTTCTGCAGTGATTAGATTTGATTGAAAAGCACAAAACAATATAGTGGAACTTTCTCTGAATTTCCTTACATAAGGAGGTATTATCCCCCAAAGTGACTAAGAGGGAAGAAGATAACTGACCACAGACTATTTTCCATTGCTGCATTATGCAATTCAGTCAAGGCAAAAGCCAGCCTTAATATCTGGAAAGGATGGTAACATATTCAAATCGTGATAGCCCAAGGGCGAATAACAGGTGACTCAACAAGAAAAAAAGAACTAAGATGTTTGCTGCCCAATATTTGGTAAAACAAGGAGGAAAAAGGAAAACCAGACTTCATTATATAACATGTTGTAATCATTTGAGGGCATGTGGATGAATGCTGTGTGAGCTGTGCATGAAACAGGCATGTGATAAAAACCCCTAGGAGTTATCATGACACTTAGGAAGGAAAGTGAGGAGTCTTGAGTGTTTGGGGGTTTTATCTTACCATTCAATGCTTTTTCACTGGAACAGGAAGGGGCAAGAGAAGCCTTAACGCAAACAGAAATATAACAGCTCCTTCAGGGACAGGCAGCATAGAGAATAAGAGGAGAGTATTAATATCCCATGTGATGCCAGCAGTTTTCTAAATCACATCCAATTAAAGCTTACATCAAAAGCAGGTATTTCAGCAAGTAGAATTTACCTCTTCACTCCTCTTCCCAGCCCTTCCATTGCCTTCACTGTGATGCACAAGTGCCTCTAGCTCAGAGCAAACACAGCCAGATTGCATCAGCTGCAGAAAGAATCTTTTCAACCTCTTTTTTTCAAAACAAACAAAAACAGCCTCCTCCCAGGCAATTTCTGCTGCCTTTCATGTCATTCATACTTGCCACGGATTATGTTGTACAGAACTCAAAGCTTAATTATGTTTCTCTCCCATACACACAAACATCATCCTGGGAGCAAGCAAGTAGACCTATCTTGAGAATTTTGGTAGAAATGAAAGTAACTATTTATTAACCTTACCTCTTCAAATGTGGAAGAAAGCAAATAAAGATTTACATTTCCTCTTATATTTGATGAAACTGAGCTGTGAAGATAGGCAAGATTTTTAGGACTTGTCCTCTATCCTGTCTGCCTGCTTTAAGCTGTCATGACTCCTACTTAATGATGAATAATTTTGGGGGGAGATGAACACGGTTTGCATATATTCAGGTGTGTCATGTGTTGTGTGTTATTCTCTAAGTGGACAGTTACCTAAGGAATACTTAAGTCTACCTTTTACAGAAGTCTGTCTGTCTTAAAATTGAACCTGTTACCAGTTGGCCACATTTTGGTTGCCATAGTTTGGATGCAAAAATTATCAGTAAAACTGTTACCTTCTAAGTTACAAAAAGTACCATAAAACAGACCACAAACAGAACTGACCTTAGCAGAAACTCAGTGGCTCTTTTTGCAGATATTGCACGTGAAGAGTATTATGAAATCACTAGATTTAACACAGAAAAAGTAATTCCAAGGTGCTAGGGATATTTCTCAACCATGGTACAGTGACAATCTTCAGGTTATCATTAGAAGAAGCCATTGATTGTATGAATGACGTACAAAAACTGTGTCAATTATTCTATGGAACATAATTAGAGATGTACACAAGGACTTTTGAAAGGAGGAGCATCTCAGGTGGAGCTTGGAAAGCTGCTAGCAATCTAAGGGCCCAAATCTCTATAATTGGTCTCTGGAGAGTTTTAAATTCCAAGGTTATGTCATAAATTACACGTTATTCCTTCCCTTTAGGAGCATCTGTGCAATCCTAACAGGTGAACAGGTTGGCAGATTTAGACTGCATCTTTTCCCTGTCTTGAACTCTTTTTATGCTGCTGTGAATTTTCCACATGCTTTGCGAATAAAAGTAACTGTAATTAAGATGGATTAGCAGCTTCCTTGGCAGAAAGTAGTATAAGAAGCAAATGTAACAATCTTTCAACCTAAACTTCTTTCAGCTCTTCCTTCTCAGAGAATGAGCTAAGGCCTGCAGTGTGCAGCTGGAGGCCAGGGATGGGCTAGTGCCAAGGCTGGGTGGCACTAGCCTAGGGGTTTTTATGCTGGTGATTCACAATCCTGCCATGTTACAGTATTATCCTCAGCTTCAATTCATAAGTAAAATCACTACAAATGTTATTACAAAGTCACAGAAAAAATTATCTTCAGCAAACATGTCCTCCATTTGTGGACAATAATTGTGTCTAATAATTTAACAATAATCTTTTGCTCTGACATCAGGAACTTTTGGGGCACCTGGGGATGTTCCTGTTTAAGGGATGCTGTGATAAGGGTGTTGCAGGGGAGCAGAGCAGAGGAAGCTGCAGCTTGGCTCGGTCCCTGCTGGGGCACCAGGACTTTGCTCTGCTGGGCAGGGACACCTGCACTCTCTACACCCCTCAGGACAGGTCCTAGAGCTCCACAACGGCACAGTGAAATGAATGGGGCTGAAAGACAAAATACATCCCAGATCACGTGAGACACTGAGCGACAAGCTGGTGATACCAATGGCTGTGGCATTTAGTGGTGTCCAGGCCTCGGTCACGCACTAAGCACAATCCACTTGGGATCCACTTGCCAGCTGTCAACACTCCTGTGTTGCACTGGTCAGAGCTCTGCTGGGATCTTGGGGTAAGTGAAATCATCTGCCAAGAATCTTGTTCCTAGCAGTAGAAACCCTTTCAGTGAAAAATCAGCTCCAACTTTTCCTTTAAAGGGAGATCTGAGTGAGAAATTGTTACATAAACTACCAAGTCACTTCCAAACTTCACTTACTGCAAATCACCCAGAACTTGGCTCAGCTCTATTTGCAGTCAGGAAGAAACTACACACACACTAAACTGAGAAAGTTTCCCCAGTCTTTTGCAGGTAGACTCAGATAGCTCTTGCCTTCACTCCAACCAAACCCCAGACAAGATGCTGTCTTTATTTCTTCTAGAATTTCCCTCAAGTTCAGAGCATCAGCCAATGTAGAGTGTGTGCTCCCACACAGCAACTTCTGCCAAGCATTTTCTTCATTTGTGGGTGCAGTGCAGGTTGGGCTGCACAGCCCTGCAGCCTTGGCTTGGCCTTGTGCTAGAGCAAGACACACTCCTTGTTTACCACCAAAGTCATGGAGTCCACCAGTGTAACACTAACAGCTGGTTTAAAAATAACACCTGACAGGTTTAAATTCTGAGGTTGACTCAAAGAGGTTTTGTTAGAGAATTTTTAACTCTGGAAATTGCTCCCTGGTGATCTGATAGACTCCCTAGTTGACTGACTTTCAGGACACTGTCCAAGGCTTATATGTTTATTGATGCCTTTGCTTGGAGATGTTGGTGATGATTTATACACCTTTATTGAGGACATGTTGAAGGAGTTCACTCAGTTGAAACTAGTCAATATGTTCTTATTTCGTTGTTATCTTTGTAGACACGCCAAGAATCCTAGTGATGAGTACACTTTATAAATTGTAAAATAAATAAATTTATGCTAAACCATGTAGTTATTTATGGCTCAGAGTACTAGCTTAGCTGAGACAGCAAACTGATGTTATTGGAACCTAATTCATTCTCAGACTTCCAGGAGCGAGGAAT
>JAOXXN010000162.1:11561635-11577834 GCA_026770055.1 Myrmophylax atrothorax | reverse complement strand
GCAAAAACTTAATCACAGCCTGGTTCTCTGTTGCTCTCAGCCTTATTTCACTTAGTCATTTGTACCAGTGTGTAAAATGGTGCAAGACATTATTCAAACACTATTTCACACCCACTTATATTGCCATTAACTCCCACTGCCAGGTGCGAGGCAGTAGCTTATCTGGCTTCAGTTTTGCAGCAGTCACAAGCCTTTGGGTCATTGGGAACACAGTTTTACAAAAACATTTTCAATTAAACTGTACTTTACACAGAACTTGACATTTGAAAAGAAATAAAAAATAAAGGATCTTTCATGAAGTATAAATATTATTTCTGAAACTGTACACATTTTTTACTCTAAAAGTCCCCCAAATGCCACCACTAACATCCTAGAATATGTGGGCAGAGACAAAATACAACTCTTAACAAATCCCTATTTGAAACAGAGATTTAGGGATGATGCAAAAGCCACAGGGAGTCAAATTCAAGAAGTGATTGATTGATTTTTCTAGACATTCCAAAATATTCTAATTATTCAAAGCGTCACTAAGAGCTTTTATTGTGGTGATCTGGAGATACCATGGTGGATTCCAGGGGGAAAACAACAGAGAAATCAGTGGGGAGATTTTGTATAGACTGATACTGCATCCACTGCAGAAAATATTTCTCGGTCTCAGAAGCATCTGACTGAACAGGTTTAACTTTCATTGGAAATAAATATGACAGTGGTATTCAAAGTGTATGCAGAATAGGGCATGGGGTAAGAGCTTTAAATTAAAAAAAGGTAGATTTAGATTAGATAGAAGGGAGCTGTGGCTGCCCCCTTCTTGTAAAAGTTCAAGACCAGGTTGGGTGAAGCTTTCAGCAACCTGATCTAGTGGAAACTGTCCCTGCATGGGGGGTTGGAACTAGATGACCCTTAAAGGTCCCTTCCAACCCAAACCATTCTATGAATCTATGACTAATAGTGCTATAAGTGAAGTCATGCTTTCATTTTATATTTAATTTAAAAATGAGTACCACTATTCAGAAAATGCAGCAACAAAATGTTCCTGTATTCATTTAGAATCCAGAATAATGGCTAAAACCTATTAATTTTAAGGCCACTTAAACTCTGTCTGCTTTCATTTCTATTTATGACTGCAGCAAACCCAAAGTGACAATGTTTAGTTTAAGTCTAGCTCAAGACACCCCCCAAGCCCTCCGTGGAGATTGACAGAAATAAAGAATGAGCAGGGCTGTGTTGTACTCTACATCCTTTAAATTTCTCAGATAAATTCTATATCATCCTTGAAATTTCTTGGATAGCTTCAGAATAAAGGCAAGGTTAACCTCACAGAAGTGTCCAGAGAAGGGCAACAGAGCTGGGAAAGGGTCTAGGGCACAAGTCTTACAGGAGCAGCTGAGGGAGCTGGGGGTGCTTAGCCTTGAGAAACAGGCTCAGGATGGACCTTATTGCTCTCTCCAACTATCTGAAAGGAGGTTGTAGCCAGGTAAGCGTCAGTGGGGGTGATGTGTTAATAGTGGAACAAAATGATCTTAGAGGTCTGTTAGAATCTTAATGATTCTATGATACTTTCTTTCCTGGAACATCATAGATACCATGAGACTTACTCACAGCACAAACCGTGTTTTAATGTACATGCATTACCTTCTCTTTCTATCAACAGAAAACAGAATACATTTAATGTCAGATACCACACTAACTGCAAGGAGTACATATCCCCTAAGAGTTGGGAAATGTACTGCATTATTCCCTCCTTTGATGTCCACTAAATAAGTGATAGTCCCACAAGCTTACTCAACACTTGATTCTGCCTTTTAAGTTTGTTTCTTTTATTATCTAACAGTGCATATTTGCTGTACATTGAAAAGCTACTTCCATCTCGCTGGTATGTATTTTACAAGGCTTGGTTTCTTCAGCCTTTCTAGCAAGTCTAATGATACCCATAAATTAGGTCTAGTAAATAATTCCCATTTGGGAGAGAACTTTCTGAAGTTGTCTGAGTCCCCCAGCATGCGACAGACCTGGACAGGCAAGAAAAAGTGCAATGCATTGCACCAATACCTTTAAGTGGTTTTTGTTTGTTGTTTTTTTTTTTTTTTTTAACTCTGTCTAATTCCATTTTATCCCCAAAGCTTAAATTCTGTGTAAATCAAATAAAAAAAAAGAGGTACAGAGAAAGGCAACGTGGATAATACTTTTTGTAGGAGTTGTAGATGAAGTCTACACAATTCTATGACATGGAAAAATGAACATAGAAAAACTGTTTCTTCTCTTTTCCTATTCCTCAATGAGACAGAATCAAAAGAAATTACTAGGGATATACTCAAAACAAGCAAAACCTATTTCTTCTAGTTATCCACAACTCAGTTGTCGAAGTCTTCCTCAGAGAATGATGCTGGAGAGGCTAAAAGTCTGTCTAGGCTCAAGGAGCAGTTGTAAAGAAAAACCCATTGAGAATTGATGAATACAGTAAGAGAGGGATCCCTCTTTTTCAGGATGCCCTTGATCCCAAATCACTGGAAGCTGGAAGAGTCCCCATTCCAAGGGGCTTCTCCAGTTTTGCACCGTCTCCTTGGGACATGTCAGAGTCCTTGGCCATTAACATCAAGAACACTGGGCTACAATGATGTTGGTCTGGCACCAGAGAGCTCTGGTTCCATCCCGTGCCAAGCAGCATTGGAATGACTCTCATATTGCAAAGGAAAATATTAGGGATGTGGATTGTAATGAACTCATCAGGCAACAGATAAGAGACATATATGGCATAAATGACCTCAGTTATGTGTTCAGCAGAGGCTGTTCCTCTTGTAGCCACTCAGAATACACATTAAACACTGACATACCCAGTCTGGGCGTTCCCCCCCAGAAAACCCAAAACAAACCAAATATGGAGCTTCTTGAGGTTGAGTCACACTCACACTTCTATATCTCAGTTTGAACCTAAGGATTAAGAAGCAGCCCATCACTTTTATTCTTACAAATCCTTGACACTGGTTATGTTATCTGACAACATACTTCATTGTGAACTCCATGTTTCCAAAACTGTGAGTACTGAAGTTGCTCTTTAAATCTATACATAGAATATTACTTGCAAGCAAAAAATGGAATTTGTTGCAGAAAAAATTCAATAACTCCAATAAGGAAGTTATCTAGAAAAACAATATTTTATATATGGAATTTTCCTTCATATATTTTCTTGTATACCAGATAAATGATGATAATATATTTACCTTAGTATGTTTTTTTGACGATACTTAATAAGTAATTTCAGAGTGATACATCATAAACCTGCACATTTTAGCTGTGTCCTGCTTGGTTCTCCATCCTTTATAGTTAGACCTTCCTTTAAGCCTGGCAATCTTAGCAGTGCTTTCAAAGAACCCCTGGAATTATACCAAAAGCCTCATTTTTCAGGTTTAGTTTCTCTCAGCCTCCAGAAGAATTCTGAACAGCAGCACTGTAGGACTTCATTCCCATCACTAGAGTGTGAAGCCACAGCTCTGAACAAAGCAGCACTATTTGTCTGCACCCTGTGAATAAGGCCAGACAAAAATGTTTTAACAGCCTGCATATACTCAAAGCCTTGAGTGCTGTCTCAGAAACTTCAGTCTTTCCTTTCCTGTCCAATCTGGTTTTCTGTTTTTCAGTACAGGGCAGGTTCTAGACTGACTCACCTTGATAGATTCAGAGGAAATTTCCATAGCAAATGAGTAACTTAAGCTCAGACACTTGGATACTGCTGCATGTTTAATGGTGCTTGTCTGCACTTTTTCTGGGTTATACAGGGCCACAAGTAAGAATTCTGGTTTTAAAATTGGTAGAATTTTGCAGTTGAATTTTGCAGTTAACTGTAAATGTCTTGAGAACTGTCTCCATGTTTTTTAAATGCTCCTCTGAATTCCTGCAATGGTTTGTGTATCACCCAAATAGTAGGCAACACCATCTAGTTCTTGCTGTCCCTCATCTGTTTTCCTCTGACATGCAGCAGGTACACTGGTCACTCCACAAAAAAAAAAAAAAAAAAAATCTTTAGTACCTAAAAGGCCTCTCATCCAAATTTCCCTTTGGAGGATGTTTTCTGTTGTGGCTCCCCTATCACTGTTTGCCTGCAGAAAAGGATGAAATTAGGCAGTTTTTACTATTAGAATGCTACAGTTTTCTCTAGTCACAACAGTCCATGAGTGCATTATGGTCGTGGGCTCAGTAATCAGGTCACAGGCATCCATGAGCACACATTAAGTTTGTGCAAACAACTGTGTTTGGAGGTCAGGCTAGTTCATGTGTGCCTATACATGAATAATGAGCTATTGGGCATTGTCCATCCATGAATTCCCTGCTCAGACATGGAAATAATATTCACAGAATACAGGTATGCACCTACATCTTACCTACTGTTTGATGACCAGGTTTTGTTTCTCTCAACCTTTCGTGGTCACTTTTAGTGTCATCAGTAATATTATTCTGGATTCCTACTGAGAATGGAATTTGTTTCTTGTCATAAAAAAGTGTATTTAAGCCTTGAGAATAAAGCTTAATTGCATTTCTTTTAGAAAAATATTCACTTGCAACTAGCTGTCTCAGAGTGAAAAGGAAAGAGCTATATATTTTCTCTACAGAAAGTTGTGTCTTTAACCTAACTGGAAAGGTTAGTTCATCAAGTGATCCGTAGCTCAAAGACATTTTTTGGCAACACTACACAAGTAATCATTTAGGTCACCAAATTATATCAAATGTCTGCTTTAAGTAGTAGTTAGACATGATATATACAACTGTGGACATTCAAAAACTGTTATCATGTTGAGAAGACAATTGGATTATAGTGAACTGAATTCTTCCCTTAAAACCAGACAAGGTACTTTATAAGAAACAGACCCTACATTTAATCGCGGTGAAACGCAATAATTAGGTTTGCAATTCTCATGGAAATATTGACAGAAGCTATGTAAATTAATTAGCAAAACAAGTAGTTAGTGGGAAAAGGCCAATACCCTCAATAAATAGCATTCTCCTACACACTGGTGAGTTGCAATAGTTTGTGTAATCAATACTGTAGTGCGTGTAAATCCATCAAATGTTCTGCAGCCTGCAAGAGACACGGCACAGAACATGGATAGAGGACCAGAGCGACCTGCACTGATTGCCTGAACTGCCTGCAGCACCTCTGTGCCAGCAAAGCCAGAAGCTACAGGTTGTTTCCTTTCCACCAGACAACACCAAATATATCCAGTCTTGATTAAAGAAAGCTTTATGTAAAAACTTTCTATTCAGGACTGAACCTATGGATACCCATAAGTGTTTGTGTCAGTCCTGGCATGGTGCTGCCTTCCTGTCTTTTTTTTAATCAGAAAATTATTATTTGTGTATCTGAACTCTGTGGAACGATGTTACAGGCAAGAAAATGAGCACCATTCATTTGCACAATTGCATTCTTCCTTTACTGCAGAATAAAATGTTTCTTTTATTTACATTTTGTGTGGTGTTTTCTTGTCTTTTTTCATATTATGTCATTTTTCTCAAGTGCAATAAAAACTAACATTAAATTCATTTTCAGCCAAAACTATGATGTGAAACAAAAACAGCTAATGGCTATAATAGAAATAACAGTAAAATGTAGATAATAGGAGGTTCTCAAGAAATCTGGTTTTTGAGTTCAGTTTTTTTCCCCCAGAGATTTGTGATTTCAGGTTTTTGCAGTTATTTGTCACTATTTGCATAATGACTCTAACTACAGCTTTTAGTCTAGTCAGCGCTGTATGTCAGGATTGGCTCAGACAGCAAATAAATAAGAAAGATCTCTTTTGATACACAAAGAGCATATATGAACCTGGTGAATCTCAGATGAGCAAAATCCCCAAATTTCTAATATCATTCTGGATTACACTTGTGAATATACATTTTCAATCCATCCTCTGACTTCTTGTTCAGAAGAGAAGAAAGTCACTTGAACCCAGCATGAAGAAAACAGATGCAAATGAATCTGCAGAATGTATAGAGCTGTTCAAGTACAGAGTCTGGAATTTGCTTGCCTTTCAAACTTGAATGTAGAATTAAAAGTGCTTTCTTGGCATAATCCTCTCATTTCAGCAACTCACCAAGAACTAGCAGTGGTACCAGACAAACTACGCACTGCCCTTGTCCTCCCCACAGGTTCTCTGGAAACTGCAGGAAAACACCTTTAGTGTTCATCTGAACAGAACATATTTTCTATTCTGCACCAAAGTTGAAAAGTTTTTTCCTATATAAGACAATGAGGTAATTATTCATTATAAGATAACTATATGCCAAAGAAAAAAGAATGCCAAAACCATACTGAGAATGTATTTTTAAAGCAATATCTATAACTCAATCAAAACATTTGGTTCAGTTTACATAACTATTGATCAACTTATTTCCTTTAAGAAAGAAGGAGGAAAAGGAAAGAAAAAATCCACAAGAGCTTGGACTAACATTAAGATATGAAGACCCATAGCTGGTCCCCTCAATGGATAACAAATTTAAACTGTTTTTTAAAGCTGGGTACATTAATACATTTTTAAGTCCTATCTATTGAAATACAAGTCATACCGAAGGGTAGGTAAACTGAAAAAGTAAGGTAGGTACTGACCAGTAGGAAGTGACAGAATAAAGTGACAGTTGTCCATTCAAGCCTTACTGAAACACTGTTTTGACCTGATGGGAATATTGCCATCTGCTATACTTTTGCAAGTCAGTTAACATGAAATGTGTAACACTCATAAGCATATAATGTTGGGGTTTTATTTGCTGACCAGGGTTGTACAGGAAATGAGGACACAGTACCAAACCCTGGAGTTTAATGAGCCATTATAAAACTTCCTTTTCCTGAGATGTACACTGCATGCTGAGATTTGAACACCGTTACACTTACATACCTGCTACCCACTCAGGTTACTTGAAACCAAGAGGAGCATAGCCCACAGACTGAGGAATATGGCTTGGTATTTTCAAACATTCCTTCATTCCCATTCAAGTATTAGAATTTAAAAACTTCAGAATTTCTTATTAACACTACTAGGAAATAGGTCTGCCTAGAATCAGAATATGTGTTCAATAAAATTATAAAATAGTTACAAAGTAAAATGGAAGAAAATATATTAACCCATTTTATCACTTTGAGAACGTGTCAGATGTAACAACTAAGAGTATTCTAAAGAAAGTACTAGAAAAACTTGAAAAGAAAAATTTAAATACAGTGCAAGCTGAACACCTACTTTATTAACTCTGCAAAAGCCATTATTGGTCTGCCAAGGATACTGCCACGAATAGAAACAGTGGCAAGTAGGCGGCATGGTCCCTGTTACACTGTCATGGTCACTCAAACAAGCATTGACTTTCCTTCACTTCGAGCTCCAGAACAGATTTCATACTTTGAGAATATAAGGAAATTGCTAAGACTGACCATTTTTAGGGGTTTCATGGAGATTAAGCTTCAGAAGATATAGTCACAGTGAATGTGAATTGCAAAATCATGTTTCTCAACAGCTCTGTGATTTAGCACATGGGGCCATAGTTTATCACAGGGTTGTCAGTAGCAGATATGTACCTCAACAGTGCACAACATAGACTCATCCTACAAGTTTTATATCAGTTATGAGTAGGACAAGAGTTTATTTCTAAATAAAGACACGTTCAAAATATGTGGAATCAACCACTACAATTTAACACATTAAACAACTGGGATAGCATTGAAACAAACTGCTTAAAATTTTCAGTGATGAAATCATAAAATGAAAGGCTAAAAATAGTCTTTTTCCAATATTCAAGTAATCCTTTTTCATTAGTACATCTGCCATGACTGTGATATTTAACAGTTGTATGCCACTTTAAATCTTCAAAAACTGTGTAAACATTAATTATAAATGAACATTAATAATACACCTCTGTCTAAAGTATTTAAGTATTTATTGACTCTACTTCACAGGCATGGAAACTTAAGACAAAGAGAATCTCAAATTTCAAACTTCAAATACTTAAATTTCATTACCAAAACCTGTATTGGCTTTCCATTATTCTCAAAAATTATATGAAGCAAAAATATAACTTGTAATTTGGAGTTTCTGGAGGTCTCACTCCCCCTGAAGATCAGTCTGTTTATTTAATACCAGATAGCAGCCCATGTTTGGGACAGCAGCTCAGGACCACAGAAGGTAAGACAAGTACCAATTTGTGTTTCATATTGCTTAATGTCAGCCCTGTAGATTTTTTAAGTGCCCAGTTAATTATCCAGGATGTATCTGTAGTCAACGGGAACTGAAGAATGTTTTCAGAGTTCAGGTAATTCTATCCTAAGAGTAGCATTTAATCTAAGTAGGATGGAGGAGGACTAGATGAACAATATATATATTGTGGTCATGTATAAGCCCCATGAAGCAAATGCAACGCAAATGTGCCATCCACAACAATTTCTTGTACACAGCATCAGTTCAAAACCAGCAAGGGCAAGTGTGCTCCAAGAGACCTGTGAGATCAACTGCCATCACAAAAAAACAATTCTAAGATGGTACAAGGATTATGCCTCTCTCCAAAATGCTTGTTTATTCCAGCTGCAAAGAGTTAAATAGTTCCTCTGTGAGACACTATTTATTTTAATAGCTTACTATTACAATAAAAGAATTACTATGCAACAGATGCCTCATAATTAAACTTTAAAAAGCTGCATATCACAATGCTGTGCAGAAGAGTTCCTTAAATACACAATCCAGTGTTCATGCAGAAACAGATAAAATGATTGGACATGGATTTATCCTCACAAAATGTTCTTCCAATAGGGCATATGTATTTTATTATTATACGTATATTATTAAAACTACTATGAAACAGGTTGATTCTTTATGCATAATCAGTTCCCGTTGAATTTAAATTACTTTCAGCAAAGCACTGATGCAGATAAAATACTCTCAATGTACAGAATATTAAGTAAATGTTTATATTAAAACACTACTTTCAGGTGAAAACGTGCCCAGCGAAGCACAACCCTTATAAGTGCCCTGAAGAATATTAATGCTCAGGAGATCACGAGATGACAACAAGTATTCCTATGTACAGGGCTGGGGTGGGACAAAAGGTAGCGTTCAGATGACAAGCCTCAACAGTAGAAATGTGCAAACACATGGGGGGTGATAGCATTGAGATGTAAATGAGGTTAGAAATATATGGAATCAAACCTGCTTAGAGTCAAGAGTGCCTTGTAAAACAGGGACAACAGCGTGTTTAGCATGAGCAGCTTCAGCTGACTGGTATGCCCACTAGAATTTGCATAAAGACTACCTAATAGGGAGAAGCAATACATGAATAGAAATACTATCCAATTCCTACTAGGGAAGGATGCAAACTAAACTGCCTGAACCAACCTCACTGGAGGCTCTGGGATCTGCGACCAGAAATTTCAGATTCCGGCTAAGGCCTGGTCGAAACAGGAGAAACAAAAACACAAAAGGGAGAGGCTGGAGATTACAGATGTTCACCAGGTGAACTTGTCAGGGACACCAGCACCTGGATGCATTTCTTAACAAAAATAGGAGGAGAGAGGAGAAAAAGAAGTAATTCTTACTTTAAAATTGAAAAGATGAGCTAATACCATCTTTAGGAGCATGGATACCACTCCCATTTAATAGTCATGATCCTACATGCAAGTTTTTCCTCATCCTCACTTGTGAGAACAGTCAGGAAAACTCCAGCCTAGCAGAAGTGAACAGTTACTGCCTGAGTGATCCTCATGACCAACACAGAGCAGGAAGAAGACAACTGGGGGAATTGCAGCCCATCCACCCAACTCCATTGCTTGGGGCTGTTGGGTGTCAATAACAACCTGTTGCTCCTAAATAGATGACCTTAGTTCATGCTAAAATAATCTATGTAACTGATCTTGATTAGTTGTCCAGACTGTCTTAACAATATCTAAAGACAAGAGATGGGGGAAAAAAAATGCAATTTGTCCTATCCTAAGCATGTGTAATCTGTAACTGCATTTCTCTTCCACTTCTCCCTCAGGGTGGCATATGTTTGCTTTAGCAATGCACCCCACACTCTGTATTGATTATGGAAGGACCCTAGACTAGACCTCTCAATTCAGACAGCTGAATATGTTTCTTGCCTACATCCCATTCCAGACAAAAGACAAGCCAAATTAAAAGTCAATACCTCTCTGTGGCAAGTACCCATGTGTAGGTGTTCTTCAGGGCTGAGTTCTACTGGATCAAAACAGGTCTAAACTATTGATTTTACTGGTTTGATTGTGCTATCTGTTAAAGAAAGAGAAAATTTTATTACATAGTCGAAACTATGCATTTATTAGTGTAGCCTGCTTTGGGCAGCTTTAGTTCTGTCTACCTGGTAAATACATCCATAAGAGCTCGCATGTGATTCAGATTTTACTCACCTATTTACAAAGCTCCTATTTACTTTGAAGAGAATGAGCTTAGGATGGGTCCCTCCAGCTCCACCACTTAATGAGAGCCCGCACTATTTCTTTCAGATCAAAAATTGGAACTGCTGTATTATGTAAATGTTATTGCTCCAAACAAAAGACTGGTGTTGTCCTAGCAATTAACTGTCTGGTTAATTAGACCTCTTTCCTTTTGCTCGGCAACCTGCATTCATGTGCACATACAGACTTACAAATATAAATTAATAAGTTTTAGATTTCTTGTGCAGAATTGCTAGGAGATTGGCAATAACAAAATATTTAAGTCTTACTCTGAAAGCTGAAAATCTATTAAAAATGGAAATGTAGCTTTTCTCCAAGAAGCAGAAATCCAATAAAAATGTGAATTTTGTCATGGAGAGTGATGGATTTGGAGCACTCAAGAAGGACAAATGAATCATGCTGAGCTGTTAATATCCCTGCCAGTTCTATGGTGTTCCACAAGCATGTGAAACTGTCTTTGTTTGCTTTCCTAACAACCATCTCTTAAAAGATTCTCTGGGAACATAGGAAGCTTCTGTAGTGGGATAATTGTTTCAACAGCTTGGACACTGATTTTTTTTTTATGAGTAATAGAGGACTCAGATCATTACTGTGGAGTGTAGTACTTGATGTCAATGGGTGCACTGACAGTAATGCACAATGATTAAAAATAACACTCCTGTAAGAAAAGAAAATAGTCTTTCTTGGTTAATTTAAGCCAGTTTTCCTACTGCTGTGAATCTCTAGTTTATTATTTTTTAATAATAGTATAATATTTTTATTTATTAGACAAGGGTAGTAGAGACTATGAATTATTAAATCTTAACAGAGATAAAATCACTTCAAACATGCATTGGAATATTTGGATTTTGTGACCACTAATGCCTCAAAAATAAAGAGCTTTACACATTTAGGACTTATTTTGCAAAGGTCTGTCATGCACCTTTGAATCTATCAGTATTTTACACCAGAATACTGTACAAATATTTATAATCTATAATATTATTGTCCAACTTAATAAAATCAATCTTTGAAGTACAGAAAATAAATTCATGTATACCGTTTGAGGCCTACATTTATCAACCAACACAAGCAGATATATAGTTTTAAAAAGTAAATAAAATTTGTTGTAATCTGTCTCATGGGCAACTGCCTCCTCTGCAATAAAACAATCTCCCAGATGACTAAGACACTAAATAATTCAGGAAAAGGGCACAAAATACTAAGAGTAAAAAGACATTGTTCAGTACCTTGAACAAGAGTTCCAAAGACCATTTTTTAACTATTTTAAAAAGAAAAAAAAAAGAAAAGAAAGCAAAGAAAAACGTACAAAACCTAATTCTATTCTATTTTTACATCCTGAATAATGCCTTCTGCAAGACATTGCAAAGTGCATGTATATCTATACAAGTAAAGTCAAAATTTGAAAGAAATACTGTTAGGAATTCCTAATGGAATCCTCATTGGTACATGGGTACTTTTTTGATAAAGAAAAGTGAAACTATTGGAAGAGTAAACATATTCCACAGTAGTCACATGTTAATCATGTGCAATCAAATAATTTCAGTAAAAGCCATGAAACACAACATCATTAAAAACTATATTACTCTCTAATACAATAGGAGGGTTATTTGTTTTGTTGGGGACTGGGATTTGGGTTGGTTTTTTTCTTTTTGTTTTGGTTTCAGTTTTTAAGAAACTCCAACACAGCAGCTTGAAGTACCACTATATAGATAAGAAAATATCAAGAAAAAAATAAAGATAGAACATTTTCAGTTTGAGGAGGTAAAAAAAAATCAAATATATAGCCAAGAATATGACTTTTGGAGCTAATTATTTAGAAACAGCTCAAGATGGTGTGTAGCTCCTATTAATAGTCTGCAGAAATAATGCCACTCTAAAGGATGTAGCAGATGGTGGTGAGACACTGAAAGGAAAAGCATTTTCATTCCATGTGCTTCTAACAGTTATCTGATCATCCAAGTCCTCAAGCATTCCAGTTTACTGAAGGTATCAGTTAAAAAAAATTAAAAAGATCTGATATCATTTTGGGACATGAATCTTAATGCCAAAATGGCACATATTTATTTCCTGTTAATGGCAGGTGTATTATATGTGCTGCAGCTAGGAACAGCATACTCAGGAAATTACACGATGGTATATCATAAAGTTTGGGTACTGATAACAGAATGAATGTATTTCAGAAATGTGCAGATGCCTTATTTTATAAGCCTAATATTTTTTATTATTAATGTGTGTACAGCACTACAGATAGCCACTAATGGATACTGAAATGATAAATTTATTTTCTCATTCTCTTTGTTGAGCATTCTGCCCTCTGAAATTTACTGCTGTACTGGGAGCTTCCATCAGAATCTCTAAGGTGCTTTCTGTACGTACTTTGAATTCCTCAGGAGTGGGTTGGACTGTGACAAAGCACTCTTGTGATAGATGAGAATATCCTTGGCCTGAAGAGCCCCTTCCCTCCCTATTGCATCTCAGCCACAAGGGGTGCAGGGGGGCTGTTCTGGGAGGTCAGGATAACACCCACCTGGCTGCTCACGCGGCATCACTTATGACCTCAGACTGGGATGTTGCGCTGCCCTCCCGAGACTGCCATCTCCTTTCATGTTTGCTGACTTGCCATGATTTGAGGAGGATACGCAAAGAAATGAGTGAGCCCAAACTGGCCACCTTTCTGCCAGTAGTGGCAGAAGCCACAGCAGCACAGGCTCAGGCACATCTGTCCTGATGACTGTGATGTCATGTAGGATGAGCTCCATGTAGCCATATTCCAAGTGGATCCCCTTTTAACATCTTGCTGACATCAAACCATCAATCTGAAACTGCGGAGCTAAATCTGTGGGACAAAATATAGCTTATACTCCTCTTCAACTATGATGAGAGGCTGAAATCAAAGGAAAGCTAATATTCAAACCTCTTGTCACTACTTTCACATCACTGATTTCCATTACCGAGGACTGGATACTTCCTAATTGATGCTTTCAATTCATAGTAATTAATTGTAGCTAGGCTTCTTTTCATCTCTTGAAATACATAATATCACAATGGGCTCAAACAAAAGAGTGTAAAAGCAATCTATATTACTGCTAAATAATAGTATTCACTGGTTTTTATCTTAGATTTACGTGCCTTTCATCTGCTTTACCAACATTAAAAATCATTTAATATGCTTTTTAAAAATGAATAAGGTGCTACAAAAAAAGAGCATATTAATAGCTGTACATATAACTTTTTACAATTTTAGTCAGGTTTATTATTTGGTGTACTGTAAATCAAATTAAGTACAAATATTCGTACTGACAGCATGTGTATAATTAGTTTTTAATCTCTACTGCCTGAACATGTATTCATTATAAATAAGCAGGCACAGACTTCTGAGCCATATCCAGGCACATTTAGATGTACACTACTGTAATTTATACATATATTGCTCACACATAACCCTATGATGACTTAGTTGTGATTTTCAGTGGCTAAGCATAAAAAATGCTTGCAAGAATTTTAGAACTACTTTAAAGAAAGTAACTAAAAACTTAGAAAATCACATTTTCTGGTTTCTTGCAATTTTCTCATCTGAATATATATGAATTACAAAATTACTCCCATTACTAGTAATATAGGGTTGGAGATTTTTTTTGTCCCCTTTCCTACACCTTGAGAAAATCCTACCAAGACAGAAATTTCACTGTACACTTTAGTAATAACAATTCTCTTTTAAGCTAACAAAGGACAGAGGTCGTCCAGACAACCATTCTAGCATTAGGGTAAAATTACTACATCCTTTTTAAATAAAGGCATTATATCATTATTAAATGTCATAGGTAAAGAGCTTTCAAATACTCTGCAAAAAATATACTATATATGATGGAAAAATATCACTTCAGTCCTAAAATATGCTGTAATTTCATCTATTGGGTATTCTGAAACATGACTAAATAATCAAATTAATTTAAAAATTCTATTTTTATTTTAATGTGCTCTGACACAAACACTCTATCAAAGCATGTGCTGACTGAAGACATAATGATTCATTATGGTACCACATGAACATCTTATTCTCTAGTTTAAAAAATAATGAAGATAAATACTAAACAGTCTGAAACAATTTTAGTAGAATGGGGCTTCAGACACTTAATATCAGTGATGTGCCTACAGAGAGGCAGACAGATTCAATGTACTCTGGAAGTATTCACCATACCAAAGAAGAACAAGTATGAAGGTGTTCTGCACACTAAAGGGATACATTTTATTGATTAAAACTAGTTATTAATTGTTTTGATACTCAATGTTTGTTGGCCAGATCATCAGTGATACTGAGGAAAAAAAAAAGGGAGCTAAATATTTGAGCCAATCCTTACACCTATAAATTAACATACATTAGAAAAGGCTAAGCCTGGTTAGAAATCCCAGTAAATTAAGATTGAACAGCCCTAAACATATTCTGAAATATCCAAACCCATCTTCCTAGACTTCCCTTTGGGGCTCTACAATGCCTTAGTTTAACTGACTTCCCATTTTGGGTCATGAGGGAATATTTTCTTTCAAAACTGGAACAATTTGCTGGTGTTATAGGATTATTTTCCTTTTTCTTTTCCTAAAAGACTACAAAACCTAGAGAGACTTAAAATGATTAAAAATAGTCCCTTAATATTAAGATGAAATCTAGATATGTCCATTAGCTGATTGTGTCGGTGCCCCCTGACAACTGAAAGGGCCCTTTCCTAGAGAGAACTGGCAGATGCCCAGAGCTCCTTAAGCTTAAAAGCATTTTTATGGAATCTCTGCCATTTCATGTGGCACCTTGCACCTTTTAGGTTATATGGGGACTCAGCAGCCTGCAAAATGTGGAGAATATAAGACCTATTACAAGCTGCTTGTTGTTTTGAGGCAGTTTCAACTCTGCATACTGGTGAAACAGTAGGATTGGGGAGAGAAGGTATTGATGTCTTCCCACTGTTGAGTTAAAGAGGAGTCACCCTGGAAATATTTTCTCATCTTTCAAATTCTCCCTAGTTCTTTTTATTTTTAATATAGTTGTCCAAATTAATCATATATTCATCCTCAAAGTCCCCAGGTGCATTTATTCAACTGACATCTATTCATAAACTAAACTTAGAGTTTGTACCCAAACCTTAATTTCAGGCCTCATAGGAATATTAACCTTAAAATTCAGTCCACAGTGCACTTCTTCCCCCTAGTGCTGTGAATGGCAAAGACCCAGGACACAATCCCAAAGAAGGAGCAGATTTTGATCACTGTTCATGTGAAAATACAGAAAATATCCTTCCTTTGGAGGCTGTGGGCTAAAGATGTTACCAAGAGCTTCTTCATTTAATCCCATCCCTTCCTTCTATGGGAGAATTCCTGGTTAGTTTCCTAATGACCCAAGTGAAAAAGCTTACAGTTAACATTTCATTTAAATCAAAGATGTGTTCTTCAATAATGTTGTTAAATATCTATCTTTTAACAATTTGTTGTTTGAAAGTAGTTGACTTGTCAGCATTTTTACCGCAGGAAAAGAATAGAGAAATAAAGCAGATGGACTTTTAAAAACCAAAAAACCCCCTAAAAGATGCAGTTTGGCCTAAATCTGTAAATCTAGAAGTTGGAAGTCACATCAAGTTGCTTATGTCGCAGTGGCACAAGAGTGCAGTTTCCAGATCCAAGGAAAGAAAAAATGCACCTATGGAAAAAGGAATGGAAATATACTGTGTATTACAAAAGAAAGAAAAAATCTTAAGAGTTCATGTGATAAAAAGAATTA
>JAOXXN010000162.1:11534869-11553363 GCA_026770055.1 Myrmophylax atrothorax | reverse complement strand
TTGGTTCTGAGCGCACCCATAAGTATAGGTAAGACTGTGTATTTGTAAACAAGAGTAATAAAATAAGCAAGCTATTTCCACACCATGGCTGCCACACAGAGTGGCCATATCTATGTAACAGGAACACCTTACCAGGTCCAAAACCGACAAGTCCAAAGATCAGGTGCTGAAGCTTTAAAGAAGGAACAAGGTTGACATTTCCAGTACAAAAGGGGAGCCATTTAATTCTCTTCCTTATGGTCAGTTTTAGCCTCACTCCTCCCAGGCCACAGCAAGGCTCTGCAGTGTCACGGGAAGGACTTTTCCCTGACACATCTTCTGTTGCTTCTGTGGAGGTTCAACAGCATTTATGGACACACACGCAGGTGCAAGCTCATCCATGCAAGAAAATAACAAGATACCTCCCCCACATCTTTCTCTGTCTAGGGAGCATTTTCTTTCCTCTCATTGCCCATACTAATTATTTCAAAATTCACATTTACAATCTCTGTTAAATCCTGCACTCAACTACCGTGAGTTTTGCAGACCTCTGCACATGGAAATATTTGACAGTAATGGGTAGGATGGATTTCAGGAGTCTGTTTTCAGCATCAGTGTAGAATGTTGGTATCTGATCAGACTATATAAGACTACTAAGGAAAAATGTGCATTAAATTTTGAAATCAAGTCCTAGGTAGATATTAAGCCTTCAAAAATCTCAAGTAATATTAAATGTGTTTTGAGATAGTTTACATAGAGGTAATAATTTCAATAGGATTGCTATAAAGTGGAAGAATAAAAGTAAGATGTAGAGCACTAAGATTCTAAAAATGGGTGTTAAACCTGCCCCCAAAGCAAGGAGAGTTCCACCAGAAAAACCACTTCTCATTCATCTGAGGAAACTATGTATTAGCAGAGACCCTAATAGCAGGTGTAAATTGCAACATGGTTTTCATTCCACACAGAGAGCTCATGTTATCATTGGGAACTCAGCAAATGGATTGAAGGCATTGTGCAGCCATATTCTTTAACTGTTACACACTCGCACTAGTTAAATAGCAAGTGCTTGATAAGAGAATCAGACCACAGCACAAATGCAGTGCACTCCATGCCAAACCTCTCATTATGAAGAAAGTTGGGAAAATGCAAAGATTTTTGCTCTGTAAAGGACCCAGGCAGCATGCAAAAAACTAAAATGCTATTTCTGATGTGACAGTTTTTAATGAAGTGACACTGTAAGATTATCTGGACAGCAAAAGGTTTGTGTGTCCTAGTTACTAAGTGTAGATAGCATTCACTTCTG
This sequence comes from Myrmophylax atrothorax, assembly GCA_026770055.1. Taxonomy (NCBI): domain Eukaryota; kingdom Metazoa; phylum Chordata; class Aves; order Passeriformes; family Thamnophilidae; genus Myrmophylax; species Myrmophylax atrothorax. The sequence goes on along the minus strand of JAOXXN010000162.1, from coordinate 11,552,081 downwards.
TAACTGTCAAAACCCTTTCATAGCGTTTTAATTTGCAAAAGAACCTGACTTCACTGTGGCTATGTTATGATAAATCCTAAAAAGAATTTATCTGATCAAAGAAGAATGTATTACCACCATGCAGAGATTTGCATTAAATCTTGCATAACAGCAATAATAAATACAACCCACTTTTGTACAAAAACTGATAATGGGAACACAAGAAAAGAAAAACGCCTTGAAATTTTCTTTAATAAGATTATATTTCAGAAATGAACAGAGGAATATTTACCCATAAATAAGTGTTATTAAAAAGAAACCACCTAAGATGCTAATATCTCCCTAGTAACATCTGCTTGTCAATGTCCTATGCAATCAAGTCAGCAACTGAAGACTGACAATCTCCTGCTGTAATATATTTTGGATTATGGATTCAGGATCATTTTGAGATGTTTGTTTCTAGTGGTTATGTATAAATTACAATAAAAAACCAAGTTACCCAAAGAATAATTTAATTTCTAAATTATAAGTGAAAACATAATCTGTAGCTTCAGCATTGTTAATTGAGTATAGAGTATACAGAATTAAAATCACTGCTCTTATCCTGTAAGTTTTAAGGTAAGCTGTTTAATGCAGTCATTCAATGGAGTTTCACAAACACTAATGCATTATATAGTTCATTTTTGAAAAATTGTACTCATCAGTTCTATGGCTGTATCAGTCACTTTACAATAAATAAAACATGTAAATATATTTTTCTCCAGACTTGTAAAACCTGATGATTTTAAGCCACTGAATAGTCTTTTAAAATACTTTAGAAATGTGCATGAAATCCAGGGTAAATATGAAACACAAGCCTGCACTCAACAAAAGAACCAGAAATTTACACTGAAAACATTGGAAATAATTCTGATTGTCACTGTAATGACAGACAGCGAGTAATTTATTTGTCCTTGGCCAAGTGTAGCACCAGCATAGACTGTCTTAAACTCCTCTCAAAGTGTTCTGATTTTCCTTCAGCATATGAACACATACATGAATAAAATTTAATGTCTACATAGTAGAGATTTTTCATTGGCTTCCAAAACTTCTCTACAGTCTTCTAGAGACTCAAAAGTAGCCACTTGCAATAAATTCTTCTGTGTCAGATTTGATAACAAAAAGCACCTTTTCATTCTAGTACTTGGAAAAAAATTAAATTCCCCATTTTTAATTTGCAACAGATACTGAGTTCTATAGAGCACTTTGGATGAGCTGAATAATCACACACCTGCATGAAATTTCTTACTATTATAGCCTGAAGGGATCTACATGTCAGCCAAGAAACTTGATCTAGGCAAGAAATAACAGCCAAGAAACTTGATCTAGGCAAGAAATAACTAAAAGTCTAATATCAGCCTACAAATTAGCATGAAAGAACACCACATTAAGTGGGGAAAACAAACCAACACAAAAAAAATGCCAACAGGTTACTTTTATGGCTTACCCATTCTGTATCTCATTTTACTGGATCTACCTTACTTGTCAGACCCCTGTGACTCATTAGCCTCCATAAATCAAGCCTAATTAAAAATTGCTGTGTTCTTAAGGAGAGTAAGGAAAAGGCTGATATACCAAGAGATGGATTTGATTTGGCTAGTGAGTAGCCAAGGGAAAAAAAAAGATGATAATTCCTTGTAAAAAAAAATGACATTGCATCTGATAGCTTAATTCTACAAACTACAGCAGTAAAATTAGTCTTTCCTCCCTTCTGTCCATAGTCAGTTCTTTGCAGGAAGTTGAGGGCTCTGTGGAAGCAGAATAAAGACATACTGCTACATTCCATTTGATTACTAAACACCATCAGTCAGCCTCACAACTATTGAAAATAACTTCAAAACAAAAGGGATCTCATCCTTTGCCATTATTTGTACTTGAGAGGGATACTATGATCTACCATGAAAGAATCTCTGAGCAAAGGGCAACTGTAAATACTATGATAAGATACTAGTTCTAATAGAGCACTGTCTCTCGTGGTCTGATAACAACTAGATGAATCACTGTAGACTCAGGATAGCAGACAGAAACATGATTTTTTTTTCCTTTCTTCACAGAAAGCAAGTTTCACAACCCCTGTACAATCTTTTTCAGTCTTCTTCATGTGTGTATGTGTGAAACAGTGTAACTTTTAACAGATCAAAATAATTCATATGAGCTTTTAACAACAAATTTTGTTTAAAGAAAGGGGAACTTGCCTCCAAACCCTTTTCACCAGAGAGCTAATAACAAAAAAGTGTTCCCAGAATATGCTGATATTGAGGTAAGCAGATTCCTGAAACTTGAACTCCTTCTGAGCCTTTAATAACCATTTGAAAAATGTGTCTGACAACTGATGCTTGTCCTGATACTGTAATTTTTTTTCTCTTCGTGCTGTTATGACCACTTTAGCAATAATTCTAGGGTACATATCTTTCTAAACTCTTGCTAGAGATCAGAAGACCTAGTGAAGAATGTTTGGTTTAAATGCACAGCATATTCCTGCCTCCAGAAACATGTTTTGGTATTGATCACTGAAACAGTACACCTGAAACTGTGATCAATCTATATACTGTGCTGCCTCTCACCTCCAGAAACTTGCAGAATTGTAATGAACCTTCCTTTGCTCCACTTATGTATGAGCCAAGAGGGCCAGTAAGCAATGAGACAGTTTTTCCTCCCTTGATGCTGCCACCAGCAAGCTTGAGTAGCAAAAATAAAATAGTAGTAAGTCAAATGTATTTACCAAAAACATATTATGAAATACACAGTGTAGCAGCAGGAAAATGTTGTACAAAAGGAAGGATACAAATCCTATAGATCTGATGGGATATTGTTAAGCTACTTGAGTAGCTTTCAGAGTGGCTAAAAATATTTACAAATCATTGTAAGCAGAACATATACGGTATTATTTTCTGTATTACCCAGCCATGCCCTCCTTACCCACAGCTGTGTCTGACCCTGCTGGGCCTGATCCTGACACCTCATTTCTGGGCTCACATTCTGACCTGGCCTCATGCCATTTCCATAGCCTGTTGTCTGGGTTGGGGGCTGACCCCTACGCCCCAACCTGCCCTGCTCCTTTGCTGGGGCAGCAGGACAGGTCCTGGGTCACAGCCCAAGGGTCTGCACAGCTCCTGGTCCCCAAGGGGGAGGTGGCTCTCACTGTACCTTCATGGTCTCGAAAATGTAACTATTCTTTTATTAGGTAAAATATAAAAATGTGATTTGAAAATGTCATCAGGTCTTTCCCAAAATTATTTTTTTCATTATAAGATTAATAAAGTGACCCCTTTTCCACTAGTTTCAATAAATTAGCTCCTAAGCAGCTCTAATTGCCAGGCTGAAAGTAGTGCCTAGGAGCATAACCTCTCATATCACCTACAGAAGAATTTCCTTCTTAGGTCAAAGGAACGTCCTTTCTTAGTACTACTTACATTTTGCAGGAACTCTGGAAGAATTATTTCTCTCCCATATGCCTGTGTGATGCCACATGATCTCAGGAGATAATTGAGATAGATGTGCTTTACACTAATTGCTTTGGAGGTTCTCTGACACTAAAGGTCTCTAGTTATCTGCCAATTCTCCAAACCCCCTAAATAAGTGCTCAACCAATGGATTTTGCTCTGTAAAAACTGAGCGTGGAATTACTAGGAAGAATTATCACTCAAGCCCCTACTCATCTGCACATCTATGTGGTGTTTCCAAGCTCACTGCTCTTCAGACAGCACTTCCATTTGTTCCAGCACCCAAGCAGGGCTTTGGTCTGTTTTTGAGGGCGAGGTCACATCCACTCCCCCTATTTTTCCCAGCTGGCCATGTCTCAGGGATCCTACTGGAGCTCAGCTACTGCACTGACAAAAAAAGAGATCACAGGAGCACATCTACAGCAGCTCCTCTCCATGGCGGGACCTGACCTGGGGCTCATTTGTGGTAAGGGGAACCACCAGAAGGCATCTTGCCTGGAACCTACTGCCACATATGTCTTCTTTTTTCTGAATGACAAGGTACTTTGAGAATAAGAAAACAAAACAAAAAAAGACATAGGGAGAGACAATATCTTTGCTTTGTATAGATGAAAAAAGTGAGGAAACATTTGTGTGCACAACCCCTTAACCAGAGTAAATCATCCAAGCAGTACAAATTTCAAGTTAAAACTATTATTTAGAATCAATAGCTCTTAGTTTAACCTAGAGTCAAACACAGATGGAAAAAAGTCACCATATATCAAAGATATAAGAAAATATCTCGTCTTTCCAGGTGTTAAAAGTTCATATGTTAACTGTTTCAACAAAATTACCCCACTGTATTTATCAAGTTCTCAGAGCATGTCTCAAGGACAATTGACTTAATATTACTCTCAGCTTTTATTAGGTACCATATCCTCTGTTACATATCTCTCCAATTAGACATCTTCATTTTCACCTTCATGCCTGTTGTTTTGTACCCTTAGGTGCTGGTTTCTTTCACACAGGTCAGTTGGTGAAACAGCAACATACCTCTGTCAATAGCTAAATGTTTTCTGATGCAAGAATCAAACTAACACTCTTTTTTCCACACACAAAAATTCCTGGTTCTTTCTCTGTACTAATAAGCAGATTTATAGTGCTCCATGTATACAGATATACATCCCACCGTGGTAGAAATCAGTTATCCTCCATAAGAGCCAGTAAGGTAATTATCTCACTATGCTCTGCAGCCAGCAACTAAATGTATCATCTTGTCAGAGGAAAGACTATGACATATACTATAATATGAAAAGTATTATCTTCAGTGCTTTAATCAATGTTAACATTAACAGTGCTCATCTCTGGCAAAGCATGAAACTTTTGACCCTCTAAAGACCTATGGTAAGATATGACAGTATTTTCTCCTGGAATTTCTGTTTGCTCCTAATTAAAAAACATGTGACAAGTCTCTAGCATTAACCCCAGTTGTAATCGTGCTGTGGATTGTGCCTTTCCCTTGCAAAATTTCCAGAAGAAACCTAGGGACAATGGTAGCAAAGGAATGAATCAGCTAGAAATCCCAGGTAATTCATTAAGGAAGAAAACCAATGTCACACAGATGCAGAGAGACATGAGTTGGTTTTGCAATGTCTTTAAAAGAAAAAAAAAAAAAAAACTACAAAAAAACCCAAAAACCAAAACAACAAAAAAACCTGCCAAAAACTTTGAAAGAAAAATATAAGGTAACTGCAAAGAAGCAAATTATTCCCACTGGACATTGCAGGACTCTATGCCTGAGTTTAAATTCAGAGAATATTATGAAGGAAAATCTACATTTTTCTCTACTCTCTCAGGGAGAATCTTCCACTCTCTGTGACCTCTTTACTCTTAAATCTTCTACAATTCAAAATACATCCTATTTTTTAGTTATATTTTCTGTGGACTGTCTCATTATTATTACTGCTGTGTCACCTCTGGTGAGGTTCACACTCTGGGATTATCCTTCATTATCTACTAAGATTTCAGCCATCCCAGAAAGGCTGGTGGAGTAGGGGCATGCTGGGTCTATCCCACCTGCCCAGAAAGCAGTCCAGGTCCTGTCCTGATCTGCTTTATGCCCTTCTCTTGGCAAACAAATCATTAATGTAACAGAAAAATCTTACTGAATCAAACCTGTCCCCTCCAAAAAGGGCACTAAGTCCTATCTTTGTCCATTCCACTATATTTTCCCTTGCTTTTCTTAGCCAAAGAAAACAAAAAGAGGACATATAATTCACTTAAAATAATTATCAAGAAACAAACAGACAGCCCTTAACTGTTTCCAGGCATCTTATTCTAAAATCCATGAGTTACAGTTAAATTGCTATGGACAGTGGATCTGCTTTTCACTCAGTTGACTGAAGCTCAGCTGAGAGATGATGTTCTTATTTTACAGAGTAAATAAAAAAAACAAAGTGGAAACATGAATTTCATTGTGACCATATAAATTGAGATGCCAAGAATTAGAAGCCATGTATGAAAGTCTTATATTAGCTGCAACATTATTGTGGGAAGTTTTAGTCTGGAGTGATGGAAAAAGAAAATACTTATAAGCATCCTTAGAATCACTTCTTAAAATGTTTGGGGCTGGTTGGTTTTGTGGTTGGGTTGTTTGTTTTTGTTCCACTCCTCTCCCATTACCGATTATCAGAGAGCAATGAAGTGCTTCTCCAAAGACAGTCCAGACCCACACAGACTGAAACAGTTTACTGTGAATATTCCACTATCAGCTTGGACACAGCCTTTGCAGAGCAGAGTTAACGTGAAGCTTTCCATTCCTGGAGGCCTGGCTCCACTGGAGAGATCAGCAGTAGTCCCTGCACCCCCTGTGCCCACAGAAAGCCTCCTGCTGAAAAACTATGAGACTTTACAGTCAAGCTCCAGTAACTTTTCAGTTCCAATATTTTTTGCCAAATTCTTTCTATTTTCTTCCTCCATTTATCTTCCCTCTGACAAAGAAGTAATTTAAGATAAAAATACATTTTAAGAGAGTAACAGTCCAGTTGAGATGAAAAGCAGTTATGATTCTAGGGTGAGCTTTGGCTGCTGTCAGTTGTGCTGCGATGATAATGTTGGTGTTCATGATGCCACCTGCAGCTTGTGTGATAGATGTCATTGTGGATTTTGTTTCAGGGCACCCTAGAAATGTGTATGTTTCCTGGCCACAAACCATGCCTGCCAATCCTCCTGGAATCAAAAGAAAATGAGGGACTGTGACCCTTCTATTGGAGAGAAGGAGAATATGAATAGAAAGAAAAGGAAGAAATAAAGAATAATATATAATGACTCCCTTGAAACATAGAATTATTTCTTCCAAGAGTAGTTACCACTTCCCACTGAGAAATATTCTGGTACCCTTTTTTACACTATCATACTTAACTATCAAGTGATCTTTACTGAAATCCATTAGTCAAGGAGCAAAAAAATGGGATTTTGAAAAAGGATTGCAGAATCCAGTCTATCAGGGCTAAACTGTTTGCTTTAGCAACGTAAATAGTAAGTATTTCTCATCCTTTTATCCACTAGATATACTTTCATAAAAATAAATGTTCTTTACAATTCTATTTTTACAAAACACAATCACTTAATTCTCTATTAATAACACTAATATTTAATTAGTCAACTGTGATTAATTTTTTTATGCTTTACATAATAAGAAAATAAAAAAAGTTGTGTAATGCTGCAATAAATTTGCCAATACTGAAAACCTTACACATGTTTATTTGGGAATTCTAAACCATGTCCGGCACCTCAAGGAAATAACATAATAATGAATCATATTCTTATGGAGTATTACTCTATCCAAAGTTCATGATAAGAATTCTTGAAAATGTAATCCTACCGAGTCACATCAGTTACCACTGAAAAATACTGCTTACAACCTCTGGTCTCTCATGAAACATTACTGCCACACATAGGGTAGGATTCTAGTCTTGATGCTGATATATTGATATTGTCTTCTATAGGCTTTGATTTCCAAATCCAATCAAGATGCAGGACCATATTTTAAAATGCACTTGTTAAATAAATATCAAGTACCAACAGAGTGAAAAGAATAGCATTATTAGGTTGAACAAAAGCTACAGAGGAATTACCAATCAGAAGCAATAGTAGACTCGTGCTTGGATCAGCAGAAGAAATTATCTCACCCTTTTTACTATATCGAATTAAAAAAGGGTCAGGGATAAAAGGCATAATTTTAAAATAGAGCACATTTTTCTGCTGCTGGTATTTCATTGATTTCAATAGAATTAGTCTGGCTGGGAATTTGTTTTTCTGTGTTGCAGAAGGACCCTGTTTAACTGGTTGGGAAGTGTGAGGGCTCAGTCCTTCATGAGGACTTCAAGTGTGGAAGAGATTACCTCGTTATGGATCACTTTCTGGTTTCAGTTTCTCTCCGGCAATTTCATTGCTTACGTAAGATCATACACAGGTATGGCTGAAGGGCCAACAGCAATAATTTAACACATTAATGCAGACATTGACTGAAATGCAAATATAAATTGTGTTTCCACCTCCCTTGCAATTATTTACCAGCCCATCTCATCTAGTCATTAACTTAGCAAGAATGAAAGGGACTGACTTGCAGCTAAAAAGCTAAAATATTTCCTTGACCTCAATGGAACTTGGTTGGCTTAGAGTAACATCAACTCACTCCTGGACTGAGATTTTTCAGAAAGCAAACAAAGTAAATAAAATATGCTTTCCAAGTCACAACTCTAAAACATAACCTGTAAATCATTTTTTTTTCTTCTCCCTTGGGAGCTGGAACCTTGAGAATACAAAAGTGTCAGTTTTTAACAAATATTAACCTTTTAATTCCAGTCTCTCTTTCTAGAGGGTGGCTGCTGGGGTGATATGAAATACTGATAGACTATCCATCACATAGCTTCTGCCTATGGGTCATTGCACAGCCTTAAACAACCACAGAAACCAAAAGATAAATCTTTTGATGAAATACTTGCAATTCTTTAGAGACATTTTGCACTAATGCCAGTGTTTATCCCGGAGTGGTTTCTCTGCTGTCAGCTGAAGCAAAGAGTGTTTATAATGCAGTTTGTATCAAGACTGAAACACGATTCCGTAGACTGAATCTGAGCAGCAGCCAGGTAAAGCACCTGGAGACTATTTTGTCTGCATTATTCACAGTGCAGAACACAAGATTGAATGCCAGAGTTCACCACTGAGTGTCCCCATACAGAATACAAGGCTCTTCTTGAGATATTGAATTTGAAGAGATGCATGTGTCTGAGGTATTAGAAGCATTTATATTGCTGCATTACTGAAGAGGACAGTCTGAAGTGGCAGTGTTCAGGCTCACAGTTACACACACAGAGGTCTGGAAAGAGCTGTGGTTATACAGGGGATTAAAGAAGAAACCCTTTATACAGAAAAGACTTGCAATGTGCCCAGCCCAACTTTTGGAGAAAACTCATCTAGTAGGATGAAGTTTGGTTGTTATGTAATATTTTGTCTGCTAAATTCAAATCTCACAGTGAAAATGAAAGACCAGAGGACATTGGTATTCTTACTTTCTGCATTTTGGCAATAAACGCAAGATGAGGAAAAAAGGGGATTAAACTTGGCCACTACACTAACTGATGCATCTTGGGGATTTGAGGAGAATGCAGTGTGGGGATCCTCATTCCTTTTGCCCTAATGAATTTGTATGAATGCTGTATTTCATCTGGTGCCCAGATTTCTGGGGGACCCTACCATCTGACCACAGGAACACTGCATTTTGTTCAGGTCTTGGAATGGGTTCTTCTGCTGCTGTGTTTCAAAAAATCCAGGAAGCAAAATTAAAAGTAGCATAAAAATAAAGATAAATAATCCAATACTCAAACAAACTTAAGGGAAATGTAGTTTAGAGTCTTTGCCAACACGTCCTGTCATGGGTGCATCTCTTACAACACTCTCACCATGAGAACTCTTTACAACTTCAGTTCTCTTACTGGAGATCTTTCACATTACTCACAAGAAAATGTTCTTGACAGTAAAATATATTACATACAGTCTTTGTACTACGAATCCAAGTTGCTCTTTTCTCCCCCTTCTTTTTTTCTTCTCCCTCCCCTTTATCAAACACCACTATTGACTGGGGAGCAAAAGCCCCTAAGATACTAAATCTTCCAACCATGAAGGGAAATGGAATGGTTTTCTAATGGGGTATATCTGAGTGCCTCTGGCTTTTAGAACCTGTCTTTAAAGTCTGCTTACTGAGGCATAGATGACCACTCAAACACAGACAGATTTGTCACTTTGGTTTTCAGGACACCCATCCTATAAAGACAACAAAGTAATTGCGAGGACTTCAGTGGCCAGACCTTCTCTTGCTATTCATGAGGTTCTTGAATTGGATTTAATTTCATGCCAGATTTCACTCTATCAATGGAAGACCAGCTCAAGTGATTTCACAAGAAATGCCCAAATAACACCACCCATTGTTACAAATTTTTTTGCTTCATAATGCACAGCAAGAAGAGTTGTTCTGAGTGTAAAAATTGAAGTACAGTTACCATTGCCCCAAGGGCCACTGTAAATATTTTACAGTGCACAGTTACTAAGGACACACCTCTAAAGAAGAAAAAAAATAATCAAACCCAAACCAAAACTTGTACATGGACATACAAACATTAAACTTAGCCAGAAACCACCCTTTCTCAACATTCCTAGTTATATTGTCATCTAGCTTGATAAGGTTTCTTCCAATACGTTCTTATTTTTTGACCTGCTGCCATTAAAAATGGTGGGAATTGGTTCCATGGAAGCAGCTGCAGAGTCATGCTGATTCCCACCACCTCCTCCACAGTAGGAATCTTAATAACCATGTTATTTTTGGTTCCTCTCCTGACTCCGGTTGAAACTTGGAAGAACAAACCTGTTTTATGCTAGTTGAAGGCTTCACCTTTTGCACCCAATGAAATGTTGAATCAAACAACAGCACAGCCACTTTTTCTGTGCTCTCCATGACATAAACAGCACATAATGTTGCTATAGGACAATGTCAGATTTTTTTCATGCCCACAGTCATAGTTCTCTAAGAATTTGCAACTCTTTTAATTGATCAAACCACTCAGACTGTAGGCATGAAACAAATGAGGTGGCTGGACCATTTTTATGTCTTAGTTCCACTTGCTGCCACCACAATCCACCCTTAGTGGCTCCTGTATTTCGAGCAGTCAAAGCAGCTTTGGCACAGTGTTGGCATAGAGCTGAATCCCATACAAGACTCCCAGTAGATGTGAGTGATTTCAAACCCACTAAAGCTGTAGATTCAGAAACTGTTCTTGAATTAAAAAAAATTTAAAGAAGAGAAGAAAGCAAAAAAAGATAAACTCAAATGAAGGAACCAGGAAGCAAAATGCATTTAAGAGCAAGGAGAATGGAAACCAGAGAGAATATGTGAAAAATAGATCAGTGGGAGAATCTAATTTCTTCTCCCTCATGCCAATCCAGCTCTGTATAGAGATGATACTTACATGTCTTTTCTTAACAAGAACATCAGAGAAAAAAAATGAACTGTCTGTACAAGCAATACAAAGTAATAACTATGCAAAGAAAAAAGGTTCATGAATTTCACCTGGCTTCAAAACTTGAAAATAGCTCAAAAGGTTCAATAAGATTGAAATAGCAATAAATTGCAGTACTGTAGGAGAAGAAATTTCATTCAATAGAAAAGAGAACAATTCATGTTTAGATTTATATTTAAATTAACCAACATTGTAATACAAAGTTACATTTCCTCATACATAGAGTCCTTATTTCAGCCTGTGCAAGTCTTCATGAAAAATTATCTAGGCTTCATCAGTGATGAAGCAAACATAGTTATGAGTCTATTTTAAACACATTTCACACACACACTGCAGACTTGAAGCCTCCAGAAAAATAAAATCCCACTGGATTTCTTCATAAAAATCTACCTGGTTGTTTTCCACAAAGATTCTTATAAGTAATTATGAACTTCTATGAACTTGAGAGGGGGGTCTTTATTTGCTGGATTTTTTAGCCAAACAGAATATTCTCACTATTCTCTTCTGTTAGGTGGCAATACAACACCAGAAAATAACATAAAAAAAGTTGGATTAAATGAGGCCTTTTGTCTTCTTTTCTTACTGGAAAATTAGGGATTAAAATGAAGGCCAAACTATGTGCAAACAAAATGGTGTTTCTTATCTACAAAAATAAGGTACATTATCAGAATGAAAAGTTAAAATAGGTTCCCTACACTCTTTCTACAAAAAGCTGAAACTACAGCCAAAACCACAGTAAATGGAATTCAAGACAGCTGCATCAAAGAATCTATTATTGGCCTGGGCACACCACTACACAAAGGCAGAGAAATTACTATTATATAACCATTGAGAAATGGAAAAATTATTATTTTGGTCATAAACAAGAGAAATTCTAATTTATTTAGAGAATATTGGCTGAGATTTTGAACAGAGTGAAAGGAAGCTAGATGCCCACGTTCCCCTGAATTTTAATAGCATTTAGGGTCCCTTGAGAAGCCAAGACAACACTTTCAATTAAAGTATTTTACATAATGATTTCATGGCTTGATCCTTATATGCACTGAGACAATTCCCACTGCATTCAGTGACAGTTTAGGTTATTCAGCATCTCAGCACCTGACTGAGAAAACCCCCAAACTATAAAACTGTTTCTTACTTCATGGACTTTTAAACAGAGCCCCAAAACTAACCCTTCATTGCTCCTATCCCCCCAAAAACCTCAACTATGAATAAACAAAAAAACCCCTCCAAACAACTGTACATTGTGAAGTTATCAAACAATGCACAAATTAAAAATTGAAATATTGTCATTTACTGCTCATCAAATATGGAGCAATGTACTACACCCTGTATGGTTTGAAAAAATGAGGAGATAATGCTCTGCCATTCAGCTGCCAAACTTCGGGGCTGAAAACTTTCTTGGAGGGCTTAGGAGTTGGTTGGACCTCTAGCAATTAGGAGATGCTTGATTAAATGTTCTGTGCATGTTCAGGTAATTATCATAAATGTATGTTATAGTTTTAAGCATGTGTTTTCTCTCCATCTGAGCCAGTGATCTATACATATTGTATTCAGACATGAGAGTAGGAGAATAACCACCCTGCCTATGGGTATAGTGGGATTCTATGTCCAGGCTGTGCAAAAGTAACATAGTTATTTACCATCCCAAAAAAGTAAAAATGGAGTATGGAGTTATTTATTTTCACATGGACTAGGATTCTTTTCTATGTAACTGTCAATTCCCTTTAAATCCTAGAAGTAAGATACAATTAAGGAACATAAAACTACCACCTGCCACTCACTCTAGTTATTAACTCAACCATGATAACATTATGGTTATGATACAATAATACTGAAAAAACAGAATTGCTGGTGGGCTGCCTAACCTGAGCAGCACCTGAATTTGAGCTGTTTTTAAAACACCAGAGTACAGACACCAGCAGTATGTTTTGAAGAGCTTTCTTAATTATTTATTGTACCTGAAGGAGTACAAGCTCTCAAATGCAACTTCCTGTAATTCCCTCCCATCCAGTAGGCTGCTGGGTGATCTCAAATTCCTGGTGAGATCAGCAAAAACTCTTTTTCCAAGGCATGCCATGGGAAGATCTTAGTCTTTTGCAGATTCACTTGCAGCCATTTTTGCAGGACTAGAATAATTTTTATCAAAGGACATCTCAGAGAGGGTTTAAATAGCTACAACAGGAATCTTTTGTATTTCCAAATGCAGTGAAACAGTAACGGTTCTCCTTAGTCATTAGTTATGTCCTCTTACATGGATTTCCAGAGGGAATAACAGTACAATGGTCAAGCCAGATACCAGAAAACCATAGTTGAAATAAAAATCAATACAGAGCCATACAGATACTAAAATACACTGAAATTTTTTTCCCACTGTAAATGTAATTTTAAAATGTAACATATTCAATGTATTTGATATTGATTACTTCAGCAGTATTTCTGAAGGCTAATAAATACAATGTACTATTTGTACTGAAGCACAAAACTGCTTTTGTTGTCCTAGCAACAGCCAGAAAGAATGATCTCACAAATCAAATTCAATGGAAATGCAATGCTTACAGAAATAGGCAACTAAATGATTTTAAAAGTATATTTTTAAGTTGTCATATTTATTAACTTGAATCGGGCCTTGCCAAACTGAGATCATTCTAACGAGTAGGTAGGGTGGGTAGTGTGAACCTACATTTTAATGAAGAATAAGTAGAATGAAACTGAATTGCCAGACAGGCATATTTTGCATATGCATCTGCTCAGTGTCCTTTGACTACTGTTGTCTATGGAGTGGACAATTCCCACCTCCTCCTGTGACCAGGGAATTATATAGGAGACTATTTCTATTAAGAGATATGAAAGCAAATCTTAGGAGGGTACTTTCAAGTTGTTTTCTGCAGTCCCAAGACAACACTGTGGGAGGGGCAGAGAGCGGGTCTGGGCCTGCACTGACAGTTTAGAGAACAACAAAACCAAGTGGGTTGTGTGTCATGGAGGGAAGGGAACCAGAGGGTGTAACTACATCCCCATCCAACTCCCATGGGTTTTCATGGTCCTGTATGTGGGTCCCTTCCAACTCAAAATATTCTGTGCAATATTCTTTGAAGAACATCCCACTCACCTCCACCACTCAGTGCTTAACTGCAGAATCAGATTTATGCCCTTGAGCCAAGTCCTACTGCAATTAAGGACTGGAATAAGGCTGTTTCCATTTACATTGGCAGGTCTTAGAACATGTTTATTTTATGAGTATCTTCAACAAGAATCATCTGAGGAACAGAGAAAGTGAATAGCTCAATATATTTCAAGTTCCATATGAAACTGAAATGAACCACTGAACAAAAATAAATCATGATAGGCCTTGAAGAAAACAGGAGGAATAGATTGACCAGATTTATGGTAAACTGTACTTCTGTGTAGTCTCAAATATTTATGTTGGTTTGTATCAGAGATCAGATCTAGTCTAAAAACTGAAAAAAAATTACATATAATTAATACCTCTGAAAAAGATTTACTGTTCACTGGTCATTCAAACCAGGAAAAAGTTCATAGGAAATAGTGCTTGATTATGCAGTATGCTCCACAACATCCAGAGTGAAATCAGATGTGAGAAAACAATGAATAATCCTTTTAAGGCTGATAATCATGTACCATTTCATCAATATATAATGTCTGTATGTACAATTGCAAGAGTAAAATGATCACAGAGGATTTAGATATATTTTAAATGAAGTTCTCTTAATTACTTGCATATAATTGTAATAAACAAACAAAAGAAAAAACGATCAAAAAAGCCACCACAAGAAAACAGGATTTTTTCGTAGCTTCTCAAACACCATTTAGAAAATCATAAAAATCAGTAGTCTCAAATAGGTTAATTCCCACTAGAGTCTGATGTAATTATAAGATAATCAGGTATAACATTCTGTACACACATTTTTATACATCATTGTAATGGAATATTGACAACCTTGGGGCACAATGTGATCAGAAAACGAAAAAAATCTATAATATTGTAAAAGCGCATACTCCACTTTCTGGAGAAGACCAATCAGATGAAGTTATCCCTTAGATTTTTATGAGGTGTTTAGTTTTGCCTGTCTTTGGCATGCAGAAAGGTCTAATTTTGTTGGGGGTTTAAAATTTATTTTTGTGTTTGGTTTTTGCTTTTTTGTTGTTTTTTTTTTTAATTTTATTGATCAATGGCAACTTTTTTCTGAAACCCTCATGTTGAATGCATTTATCTGTTGCATATATTGTTCCTTATTGCCATATGAATTATCACCATCATATACAGTATATCCTCCATTTATGATGCAAACTTCTTTTATTCTGTTGTCTTGTACTGACAGCAAATTCTTTAATTACTTTTCTAAGTAATGTGGATAATCAATAACTTTGCTTCAATTTAAATTTAAAAGTAGAAATATAATACGTGAACAGTCACATAACCCAAAAAGAGAACTGGTTTAAGAAATCTCTTAAGATAGGGGGGGAAAGTGCTTTTCCTAAAAAACTTTTGAAGTTGATTTTTTTTTTTTGAACCCCAAACTAAAACTGAATGCCCATGAGCAACTTCACCAGCTACACTGAAGCCTCAATGACACTGATGCAAGCAAGTACAGAATATAAACTTGTCAGGGCATGCTTGAAATCCAAAGAAAGACGTAGCCAGGGAGATAGTGAAATAGCAATGCTGTAGTTTTTCCAAAGTCACTGGAATGATCCCTCAGCATTGAATTCTCACAGATGCCAAGATAGTTAATGCCAATAGCATTAACTATTTTAATGCTAAAGTGCTACGGACTCAGGGAGATGAAATAGATGACATTGAAATAAAAATTCTTCTGTCCACGAACATCAGTAGTAATTCAGTGTGACCCATATCCCTACAGACAAACATCCCTGTGTAATGCAGAACACCTTCAAAAAGCAAAATGTGCCTTTGTCTCAACTAATCTCCAGGTCACGCCACCTCAGGGAAACTCCAGCTGAGCAATACTTTATTTCAGTTTTTATCTTCAGATTCAGCTTCATGTTAACATGGTAGGTAAAGATAGACAAAAGCCAACAACCTGGTGAAATTTAATTGTAAAATACATACTCTGTTCTTTTATGTATTTTCAGTTGGATTACGGCTGTAAGCCTATGGATGTCACTTTGAAAATACACCTGGAATATCACAGATTTTCCTAATGGCTTGTTCACATAGGGAAGCTGTATGAAAGTTGAAGAAACAATATAAAAATGTTCTATAAAGAAATGAAACAGACTCTTCATTTGTAAGCATCCTTATTCAATACAAAAGGGCCTCATTCTCACTTAGCCAGTAATGGGTTACAGGTGACTTAGGCTTAAAAATAAATATCCACAAGGGATATATACTGTAATAATAGACCTAATTGGGAATGCCATCATTATTATGAAGGTACAACAAAAAAGATAATTAAAAAAAATTCACTTAACAAGCCTGCAGTACCTCTGGACATAAAAAAAAATGTACCTGAGTGGTGTATTTGCTAGAGAGTAGCAGAGAGCTCTGTGGACAGCACACAGACTATTTGAAAAAGTCATTTCTGATACCAAGGCTTTACTGACTTGTACTTAATGGCAGCTCTTCAATACTCCTGTAGAATTGCTCACCCTCACAACACTATCTTTGGGTATCACTAGTGGCAATTAGGTATTAACCTTGAAGGAATGAGACTGCAGAACTAAACTCCTCATTTTTGCACACTTATCCAGAAGGGAATACAGGAAAAAAAAAAAGGAGAGCTTTAAAATAAACAAACAGAAACCAGATGGCAATTAAGAAAATATTCAAAATGGGAGAATTGCTGCAACATTAAACTAAAAAAAAAACAAAAACTCATGTATAGCTTGTGACCACTTCCTCACCAGAGAACAAGTTTTGGAACTCCAGAGAAACAGAAGTAAATCCATTCCCACTTAGACTCCAGAGTCATTAAAACCAGAGACCCTTTCAAGGCCAAGAGATGGGCCTATCCCCACAAGCACAGCCAAGCCTTGTGCTGTCTTGGTGTTGCCCGGTACCACCCATTCCCTTAACTACAGTCTGTTCTAATCCATATCTTTGAAGGTCAACCTGTACTTCGTCTCTATGTTTTGCCTACCCCCTTAAAGGTTCCCCTAATCAGCACATTCCTAACTTGTTACACTACCCCTGCAGTTACTTCTGGCCTACAC
>JAOXXN010000162.1:11511662-11527495 GCA_026770055.1 Myrmophylax atrothorax | reverse complement strand
GGTTACAATGAGCCTCCAGTTCATCAGCATCTAGAAACCAGTTAACCAGATCATTAGAGATCATCTTTGTATTGTAAGACTGAAAGCTGAGAAATGTGATTTTATTGCACCTACAACCTCACTTCCTTACTCCAACTTCTGCAATATTCAGCAGCAACTTTAATTCAACTGGATATATGTAAAATAAGCCTAATCATTGGACAGATTAAGCAGATAAGTAGTTGTGACACTTTTACTTTCAACTTTCACTTTCTAAAAAATTAAGATAGAGCCTGACTTATGTATTCTCACCACAGAATGAAGTAGAGTATTATAGAATTCATTTGCCAAAAGAATAAATCAAGATTTTCAAAAAGAAATTTGTTAATACAATGGTTTGAGTCAGTTGACAGAAATTTTTGTCAGCAGAATAGATTTAGGGATTCAAAAAATGAAATTTGCAGATGAAACAGCTTTGATTTTTCTGATGAAAAGTATTTTGTTGACAGAATGGATCAGAGGGAAAAAACACATTTTCTCAACACAAGGGTTTTATCTCTTTGACAAAATATATTTCATCCCCAGATATTTTGGCTGAGTTGTCAATTATTCTCCATGTCTGCCATTAACCAATCACTTCACTGTCAACTGAAAGATTTCTTTCGTAGCGGCTCTGTGAAAGCAACTGGAGGTATTACAAATACCACTGCAATTAATCAGACTGAACCACTAGTTATGGTGGTGTAGCTAGTTCAGTACTAAGTGCCAACTGAGCTAAAAATACAAATTGGATTTGGGGGTGAGGTTTTTTTTTCCTCCTTCTTTATTTTTCTTTTTGGTACACTGTTTATTACAAAAATCATTCCTTTTTCCTTGGAAAAAAATGTTATAAGAGCTGTCTTTCTGTTAAGGTGCCTATTCTATAAAGGCACGAATGTACAGTGAAAAAAAGGACTGGCTGGTGCTCCTGGCACATCTTAAGTAAGAGTTAATGTGTAGATTCTAATGACTAGAGCAAGTCACCTTCTACACCCCAATAAAGAAACCACACCCTTGTGTGGAGTAGCTGCTGTAGGCAGCTATGTAGGTCTACAGCTAACTAACTGGAGGTGGGAAATAAAGTTTTACTAGACTGAACACCTTCCTCCTTGCACACAGGAGGAAGAATAGCCCAGAGTCACAAACTTAACCTAACCAAACAGATGAAGTGACTAGAAGTAGAAGAAACTAGCTCCTGTTTCTGGGGGTTTTGGTTTTGGGGCTTTTTTTAGCAGTCAAATCACTTGATAATCTACCTAATGTTGACTTATATGTGTTATTTTGGTTCTTATATGAGTTTAAGATGATGTCACCACATTCAGACATGCATTTTGCAGCCAAGTCCCAGTCTGGCTTGCCTGAGGTCACCAGGAAAGGCTCACACAGATTCAGACCCCATAAGATATCAGCACACATACTCCAAGATCATTCAGGTCAAAGTGCAAAGTCCTACACCTGCATCAGTGAGTAATTCAGTAAGAGACAATGTGGATTATTTTCTTCTTTGTGAACTTTGTTTAAAAAATTGAAGGTGGCAATACAATAGCAAAACAGCACCTTTTCACCCAACTATGAAGTTACTGTGGGAAGGAACAGCAGAAAGATGAAAATAAATACACCTGGCTCAGAAGAAACAGCCACATCACAGTCAAAAAGTAGGGCATGACTCCAGCTTGATGTTGCATAAGCCAAAATTTTTGAGTACAAAAAGTGAGATCACAGAACGAGGGAAAGCACAATCTGTGGGAAAACGGTGAAACAGACCACAACAGACTCCATGGAATCAGCAACACCGTTAAGAGGAAGAAGAGGTCCTTCAGACCCCTGGTTTCACCAAGCTGTTCCCACTACACTTACATCAAACTTGACCTAACCAGATCTCTTTCACTCATTTCATTTAAAGTTGTTTTGGTTTGGATTTTTTTTTAATTAATGGGTAACCAGGAGTTTTGTCAAGGAAAAACAAAAACCACAGAAAAAAACACACACAGAAAAGATCAGCTATAAACTACTTTCAAGAGATGATGTTTTTGTGTTTCCCATTGCTTGAAAAATAATTTAAGAGCTTCTTTTAGGATACTGTATCTTATCTCACAGCTTTGTGCAAGGATGAATCATGGCTCACCTTGGAGAAATTGCATCTGTAAAATAAGCCTTTAAAGATCTTCCTGAAACCTGAATAAAGAAAAGTAACAAGCAAGGTAAGGAGAAGAGATGACAAAGCTCTCAGAGTTCATGCTGGAAAGATTCAGAACTGTGCAGCCCATGTCAAGTGGTGTACCATGACTGTAGAAAACTGAAACCTAACCCTAAATAGTTATTATTAGCAATAGCAGATACTGTCAGCTTAGCTAATACTGATTCCCAGATGCCTCTTGATGCTGGGTTCAGCCTCAGCCTTACCCTTTTTAATAGCCAATACTTGTGTGTTCCTAGGAAAAGGTTTATCAGAATCTAGGGAGCACTACGTAGTTCACTCCAAATACTTTGCTCAGTTTATTATGTTCCTCTTTCTAAATAAAACTGCTTGCTTTACTGCCTCTGTCATTACAGTGCTTCATTACATTCCCATTGGTATCAGGGTAAAGAACTATTGCTTTGTGCAAAGGATAACCAGGCTACAGAAGCAAAATTGTTCCCTACACAATGACTACATAAATCTAACTATCTGCAAGGATAGCCCTCTCTTGCAATCAGACTCCTTAGAGATAATTAAAGAGAAGTTAATATGGTTTTTAAATCTTGTTTCCTCTTTATCCAGAGTGAGTCTTTCTCTGGTCACTTGAACAGTGGGTGTTAATTCTTATCAACACAACCAGTCAGTAGTAAATCCAGTACTGTCAAGTTACCTTTTTAGCATCAAGCAGTAAGAACATTTTTTAATGGGCTCATTTCCCAGTGCTATTTCAAAATGTTTCTTGATATAAAACTTTCTAGATAAACACCAAAGCTGTTGATAGCAAAGTTATTGCACCTGTACATTTTAATTGGCATGGGAGGCATACCTTCATAATTGGTATTTGCTAACTTTCAAACAGAGGACTTTTCAGTGCTACAAATTTGGGAACTAATTCACACTAAAAATACAAACATTCTATGAAGTCCAATAAAGACAGAAGTCATTAGCCAGTTGGGCTCAGCCCTTGCGGGTGTAGAGAAGCACATTTGTAACAGGACTAAAATAGTCCCTTATTGTTTCCATCTCTACCCCAACAAAGACATTTGCAGGACTCAGAGAAGATACAAGTGATTAGCTGGTCATGCAAGAGCACAGCCTGCACAAGATTACTAGTTTTTCTCCGCCCTCAAGTTTGCAGTTTGTGGAGGCAATTAGTGCATTCACAGAGCAGCAGAAATACCCTGACTGCAGATTTGGATGTGTGCTGTATACACACCAACTGATCGCCATGAGAGCCCAAGTCAGAGCTGTAAGGGGGAAGTGTCCAGAGCTCTTACTTTCAACGAGGTTTCTGAAAAAGATCAGAAGTGTTTTAAACTGAAAGACCATGTTTCATTAGAGGGGAAGCACATTTGGTAATTTAGTCATGGGCTTGATACTTGACTCTAAACTTCCAGATGATTTATCCGGTATTCATGGGCATCAACAACAAAACATCACACTATCAAAATATCTCCTGCTGAACTGTCTTTATTCCTGCTGAATTCAATTAAAAGAGATTAATTTTACTCCTTTAGGATTCCAATAAATATTCATTTGGAAGAAAAAAAAGCACAACACCTTTAACATTTTTGTTTCAAATATAATTGGTTGATAATAATTTGAATCGTGTTTTTCCTCATTTTCCCTAATAGTGCACAACCAGAATAAAGTCATTTAGGTAATTTATGAAACTATCAGCTAGATTTTTTAAAAACTTCAGTTGTAAATATGCAATATACAACAATTTTGTATATTGGAAATAAATAGCCATGTTTCATAACGATTTGGTGGGGGAAAACCTAAGAAGTTTCAGATTATATACTCCTATATTTAACAGCTTTAGAACTATCTTCCCTTTCTCCTATAGCAAAACTTACATTTGATGAACATGGCATATAATCAGGAGGACCAAAGACGAAAAGAATACCAGAAGATCCTGGCTGCCCCTCACACTCTCTGTGCAGTGCCATGGTCATCTTATCAAGTCTCTGAATGCAAATCCCTTCCATAGAATAATCTCTGCTTGATTCCTTGTGCAGTGACATTTTTGGTAGCTCTTGCCTAGCACTTTAGACAACTATTCACTTCAAAGAAATCACTTCTGAAATTCAATTACATAAGAGATATGTTAATACTTAATTAGTTGACACCTTGTATGTCGTGTAATGTAGCTACACTACTCAACATCAGAATAAAGCAAACTTATCTCAATGAACACATTTGCATTTTATAGTATGAAACATTAATTTGTGATATAAACAGACAAATGGGATAACACAGGAGACATTTTTTATTACAAAGTGCCTGGTGATGGATCTGTATATTTAAAGAAAACTCTCTGACAACCAATCAGTAGCCATTAAGCAATCTCATTTGTGTTAAGCAGGTCACAGCTTCCACTGCAGATGATCCTCAATCCATACAACACTAGAGAAAAATGCATCACTGAGCAAGTTTCCCATCTAAACTTTATTCTTTTACCTGTGGTGTACTGACCGATTGTAAACCTTTCTAAATAAGCCAAATCCCTGTCACTGCACAAGAAAAATCTAATAAACAAAATGAATGAAATAGCTAGAAAATTAATAGGAAATGTTAGTCCCCTTTTTCCGTGGCTGTAAATGAAAATCAGGGTGGCAAATATCCACAAGTTAGTTCATGATTTTTTTCTTCTTCCAAGAGATTGGGAGGTGAGGGAAAAGTGCAGGAAAAATAAAGAAAAAAAGGGCTGATCAGAAAGGATACAGAAGAAATTATCCAGAATGACTTAGCTGATATGATTGTATTAAATTGTTCTTTTAATAGAAAAAAAATGGGGAAAAAAGCTTTAGCATAAAAGTTTTAAGAAACAGAGGCAAAGAGCAGCTACAGGAAGTTGACAGTTTTAAATTCGCGATGAAGAAGAATGAATCAATGCAGACCCCAAGCAGTATGGCACAAAGTAATGAGAAAATTATCTCTGCAATTGGGATTGGCATGGGTGCATAGTCACCTGAGCCTTAGGACACAGTAGAGAAAATCAACAAGAAGCCACAGGAGAATGTCATGGGTTGTTAAGACAATTCCTGCATTTCACCTAATGCAAGAAATATACCCAGGGCTGGCAGGAATTTTGTGGGAGAGGAGAGAAATATTTGATACCTATTTAAACTCAGTTAAGGGGCAGAGCTGGTGAAGAACCAAGGAATTAGTAATATTTAAAGGCAACTCTAGGACACTAATAAGGGTCATAGGGTTCACAGCAAGTGAGTCAATGACACAAGGAATAGATGTGGAGGGAATTCTGTGGTCCTAAATTAAGGTTATGTTCAACATTACTAGAATTAAAGACCTCTAAAAAGAATAAACTACCGTTGTTTCAAATACTCTTGACATATACCAGGTAATTGAATTAAAACTCTCAGGTTGATGAATAAATAGATTTTTAGATGCTTTCCACATTTTAGTACAGTAACTAGATTTTTTTAAAATTACTCGAATATAAAACTTCAACAGAGATAAAAGGCTTATAGGAGCAAAAATTTACTGGCAAATACATGGCACTTCCCCATAGTCAGAAAACATTATGAAAAAATTTATGAAGATAAACCATTTTCATTCAAAATGACATTCCACTAAGTATACAGGGAGATGATCTTCATATGCCATTCAGAATAAATTCTATTCAAATACGTATTTGATCTGAATATACAAGTTGCTATGTATAACCAGCTGCAAACTGAATATTAACTTAGTGCTTAATACAGCACACATCTTTAAAAAGGTTCTGTTTGTTCCTGTGCTTGCATACTCTGTCTCCTTGCAAAAATAATGCCAGAGACTAGAATCTGATTGTGATCTTACAGCAACTGCTGAAAGATGACCCCTTCTCACACACGTAGTCTCATTTAAGTCAGAACCTGTCTTCTTTTCTTTAAAAATTCATAGATATGCACAATCAAGACAAATTCTAGCCCTAGGCTTTGCAACCCTTGTGGCATCAAAAGCATTAATACGCTTTCTTATTCTGATATTAAATATGAAAGTGGTTTTCTATTTCTTCAGTTGGATTGATCATACATTTCAGAACAAGAACACCCATGAGAAGACATTATAAGTATTGTAAGAGATTGCAATTATTATAAAGGTTGGGTTTCACCTTCAGAATTGTTCAGTTTCTGTTTAGCTCAATTAATTGGGAAGGACAGATATGGGCTGCTGAAACCTCTGTAAGCACCGATGCCAACATTCTCCTGGTCACGGGGGGTTCATCACCAGAGATGGGACACGGGAACAGCAGAGCGACCTAGAAGATTCCTAGTCTGCCACAGCCAGCTTCATTCCTGACTTTATAGACAGAGTCATCAACTTCTTTACATAATGCCTTGAGAGAGAAGGCAGTCTCCTCTTCAGCCAAGTTACATGGACAATTGGCAAAGGCTCTACTGCACGACCCAGAAAATCTACACATCTCTGCTGGAATCAACACAAGAGCTTACATTTCTCCCAAGCCAATCAACCATGTCGCTCACAGTGTTTTTTACTGATTTGTTTCCCATTTCTGAAGACAAATTCTAACACTCAGTTCAATGAAAACATTTCTAAATAAAAATACTCCAAGCTAGCACTGACTCTTAAGTCACTTAAATTACTTCAAACCTATTACTTAAAATATAAAAGATCTCCTACTCATTTATGAAGGGCATTATGAAATATTTTCACTGCCAAAGAGAATTATCTTTCTCCCAAAAGAAATTATATGGGAAAAGTATTATAAAGATCTTCCCATCTCCACAACATGCAAATCTGGAAATAGATTCTGTTTCAAGTTATGAACTATTTCATATTCATCAAAGATTTCTTTCTACAACTCACAAAAACCCCCAAAGGATGTCCAGGTACCAGACCAGTGAGTGAAAGAAGCATCTTAATTTTCACTGTGAAATGAAATAAACTTTTTCCTTCTACTGGTAAAGAGGCAATCCTGCATCCACTCTTTTAAAGCTCTTCTTTTTTTTTTTTTTCCTAAATACAAGTAGGACAAGAATTTTAGAGATTCAGTTCTCCAGTTTCATTGACATCAAGTCACACATCAAAAGGTTAAACAATTCTCATTCCTTAAAACCCTTCTTCCCTTATATCCCCTAAACATTTTGTGTACAAAGACTTTCCCTTATGACTATTTGACTCACCAGAACAGAAGCTACATTTTCAAAGCAGAATGCGATTCATTCACTAAACTTATTACAACAATATGTCATGACTGTAACAAGATACCTATTAGTAAAAAAAAACCCAACTGCAACCACTGTACAAGTTTTAACACTTCCATTACTGTGCTCTTTGCTGCACAAATATGAACCAAGTTTTATGCTTATCTACCTTGTTATGGTTATTGAAAAGAATGCCTAATTATAGAAGAAAGGGAGCTGCAGAAGCAAATCATATACTTGCACATTTTATTATTGCTTAAGAGATATTTCTTAGCAAGTATGGAAAAGACTCTAGGACTGATGTTTACATTGAAACAAAAATTTAGACTTCTTATTAAAAAGGTAGAGATGAATGGAAGCCAATATACCTGCTTTCAATTTGGTAAAGGGTTTAAAGAGTGCAAATCAAGTTATCCTTTCAATTCTATATTATAACCCAGAGCAAAAGTATAAATACACAACATTAAGCATCTCTGGAACATCACTCTTACTCGAGTCTAAGCTTTGTGTTACTCCACTGTAACCCAGGATGAATTTAAGCTGGGTAGAACATGGTACTTTGGCACTAAAATGCTGTGAAAAAGAAACAATCCACTCGTGGAACTTGAAAGAATTCTAATTGATCAATAAATCTTTGCAGAGTGAATGAAAGAGTTGTAAAGCATCATAATGTATGATAAAAAGTATGACATGAATACTTTTGCAATGATGACCTGGAACAGAAATTGGTGCTACTGAAATATAATCATTAGCAATGGAAAAATACTGGCTTCTAATGTATAGTCCCAACTTGGTAACTGCTATTTCAGGTAACAATCATTAAACAAGCAAATTAACTAGCCTGCAGTAGAGAGATAACATCTATGCATATACAGTACACAAACACATTTACTGATACACTGCATGTTATTAGTTATACACCCGTCAGCAGGGCCAAACATCCCAGAAATTTCAACACGGTGCTACAGAAATTATCTCTGCAGTTCTACATTTCATCACATTATTTTCTATGAGTGTCAGTTTTACTTGGCAATATTACATTTTCCAGCATTTCGTTTTCTAGCATTTTTCCATGACTATCTGTGTAGATTAGAAAGGTTCTTAACTGTTATCTGTAATAGATTTTGCCTGTAGCAAAATTCATGCAGGCATAATAGAAGAACAAAGTGTACTCTGATGAAATTGCAACCATAATTTCCAGATGCCTGACATTTATTGCTTATTGCTATTAGAATTCAAGTGCCTATTTGTTTTGTACTTTGCTTTTATTCTTGCATCACAAATGTAAAATGGAAAAAAGATATTTTAAATGCTGGGTTAAGTATCACAGATCAACACAAAGCACCGGCATAATCAATATTACTTAAACACACTCCTAGGCAATTAATTTTTAAGGAATCAAATTGTTGTACTACGTCAAAATTTACAACAATACAATAAAGGTTGTTATGTTCTTTATTGTGTAATTAAAAGCAGCATTTAGCACACATGCAGCTCACTGTTCAGACATTATGACATATAATGCCCTGTTTATCAGTGAGAGATATATAAACAGCATTTATTGTACATTTTATTACACAGTGTTAATTAGACTTTATTAAATTTCATATGCTTATCGAATTATCAAACATAAGACCTCAGAACCCAGAGGAAGGTGCTGCAGTGCACACAGCTGTATCCTAAGTATCTGCAATACTTCAGCTTTTCTAGGCTGTGCACAAGTTCTATGTAGGGAACTTCAGCACACTCAGTGTAGAACTGCTCAGACCATACAGGTGTCCGTACAGAAGGATTTCACTTACAAGTTTGCCTTTAAGACTTAGGGGCAACTGCATTAATCATGGAAGCTCTGGTTTACACAATGACTCCAGGTCAGCAGGTTGGTGTAATGGAAGGCCCAATACCCACGTGCACCAAGCAGCACCATTAAAAAAAATAAAAGTAATTTGTTCATTGCAGACTCTTCTTACCCAGTTGTCCAAAGTTCAGCCTCCAGCCACTCTCCCACTTTTCATTCTCTCCTCTTGAAGCACATTAGGGACAAAACTTCAGGGGGGTTATTCTTGTATTATCCTTTTATCTTTTAATATCAAAACAGGCTTTGATCCTGTTTCTGGCTCTGCCATAAGCCTTCAAGAACCAGTGAATTCAGCTTGTTCTCACTCAGTTATTTGAAGCAAGGCCTGTTTTTTCAGGAAACAATTAAATAACATGCATTCCAGAGGCTTCAAGACATCAGGCAAAGTGCAGAGTCAGCTTTAACAATCCAATTTTCAGGTGGTTCAGTAGGGGTCTGTAAGGCACACACATTGCAGATACTTCACCAGCTCCAGGCTGAATTTTGCCTTTGGGCTGTTTGGCATCATGTTTTGTGCAACTTGCTCAATCCAAGCAAATATACTGAATGGGTATCTCTTTAAACAGAATTTCCTGCAATCTAAATCAAAAATAGGCCTTTATACACTTAAAAAGCCTGTCTGCTATATAGCCACATTGTAGTCCATGCCAATCCCAAGTTGTGTGCATACATTGCTGCCTTACAAATAAAGCACAGAAATGTAAGATCTTACACGTATAGAGGTATAACCTTACATACCTTGATGTAAATGCTTAGGAAGGGTCTCCTGCTTCAAGGAGGTTAGTCATACCATAGACTGGAGGAACAAAAAAACTGCTTCTGACAGACAGAAAATATGTTTACATTTTAACCTTGACTCTGATCCACTAAAACAACATTGCTCAGTTGTTTACTTTTTCCTCTTCTCAAAACTAGTATTGAGTGCTCTTCAGTGAAATAAGGAAATGAGGGGGGGGGTTTGTTTACAGCAAAAAACCTGCTTCTAGCTTTCAAGTAAAGAAAGCACTGGGAAATATAAAACTTAGAGGCTGAAAGAAGAGGTCAAATTAAAGGAAATAAAATTATCCTTATACATGGAATTTTATATCGTATAATTTGTGTCTATGTGAGGGTTTACGTGCATATAAGTACATAAGCTCTTGTGATTTTAAAGTTAATTTCACAACTTTTGCATCATGACTCATGAATTCCTAGATTTGATAATGATAGAACTTGTCAGCCAGCACAGCTGATCCAGCACAGAGACAGAGATAAGCTCTGAAAAGGTCTGGCATGGTTTAGTTCCCTGCAGGACTGTGGGACTAGGGAATGAGTCACATTTGGCAGGGGTGTGATATTGGAGAAATTGCACTGTGTGTTGCCTATAATCATCAAGCCTATAGGCAAATCATAGCTCCAAAACACTAAAATAGAAGATTTACTGAGGTTTTAATGTTAAAGTGGATGAGGGGTTTTGTTTTGGGGTTTCTGCCCTCCTGCCCTGTTGCTGTTGTATTGATTTTTTTTTTAAAGTAGGCCTATCAGACAGTTCAGAGCTCTGAGCAGACAGCTTTGAAATAGAAAGAAGAAACAAGGGTCTAAACATCCACTTCATATTCACCACATTCAGATGTAATCAAAATACCATTAACATCATATAACAATGACAAAAATTAAGAACTGTTCCTCCCTCTGTGAGGCACAACACAATTTATGCCCATCTTTCTGATATACCTTTTTTCCAAGCATATCTAGTCTCTCTGTCCCACAATAAAAGAGACAAAAATTAGTTAACCTTACATATGGAGTTCTACACATGCTTGTTAGAAGGAAAAGTTCTCCCAGAACTCCCCAATTCTGTGGGCTCCCCTTAATTTTCCTCAGGGTATGGAACCAGGAGAGTTTAGGCTCCAGGTTGCTGCCAATGCCGGTTTAAGCCCATGTGGGTTCAGCAAAAGGAACAGGGGCAAGAGGAAGCCAAAGCAGTAGGAGAGTCTGAAGCAGTGACTGCTGCCTCTGACAGCAGTAGGTTTAAAGAACATCTGTAGAAAGAAGTACAAACTCTCCTCCCTAAAGGTAATGAATTGTGGATGTGGGAGGAGAAATGAAGAAATCTTTGAGCTCTTTCTCCTCAGTGAGGATCTTTAAGGACTTTTATCATGCTCACAAGATGTTCAAACTGTATGCTTTAAAGTTCCAGCTCCTGAAGTCAATGGAGTCTCATCCATCATTTTTTTAAGGCACTGATAGAAAAGGACGGATTTAAGCTTGTATTTAACATTAAATTTCAATGTATGATGAAGTTCCACTTTAGAGGTATTACAGTGGTCTGATTTGCAATGTACATAGCTAAAGGCCTGCCTTAACAAGAAAATTAACAGCCAAGGGAGATATTTTATTGCTACACTATTCCTCTGGGCCCCTGCGTGATTGATCTTAAAACCTGCAAGTTTTATGTGTTAAAATAAAAGAGCATAAGAGGTTGACTTTCAGGCTAAAC
This sequence comes from Myrmophylax atrothorax, assembly GCA_026770055.1. Classification (NCBI taxonomy): domain Eukaryota; kingdom Metazoa; phylum Chordata; class Aves; order Passeriformes; family Thamnophilidae; genus Myrmophylax; species Myrmophylax atrothorax. The sequence goes on along the minus strand of JAOXXN010000162.1, from coordinate 11,515,787 downwards.
TTCAAGCACTGCTCCTCTTAGGGGGAACTGAAGACAGAAGCACATAAATGTAACCTGTAAGGTTCTCCACTGTTATTCTTCCTCAGCACATGCAGTATATAAGAGACTCTGTTTAAAAGGCAAGACGTAAAGCAAAGTTTGACTTTATGTTCTGGATATCTCAATTCTTTTATGCATATCCTTTAAATGCCAAAGTTCTTTAAAATAAAACGCAGGCAGGAACATAACATTTAAAACTAAATAATGTTACTGGTAAGTGCAGCCTTACAGCTAAAGAAACTTTATTCACAAAAAACCAAAACAAACCCCCAAATAATGATTTTATCAGCCAATGGCCCCTTCCAACTCAAGCCTTTCTCATTGTCTACATGAACAAAGTCACAGAATGGGGAAGGTTGGAAGGGACCCCTGGAGGACCTTTAGTCCATCCTCATCTTGAGCTCAACTTTTCTTTCCAGGTTTTGCTGGGAAACTGAAAAAATTCCTTCTTATTATTCCCCAAAAATATCCGAGTGTACTGTACAAACCTGTCCATGCAACTTGGAAAGAAGCTGAATAAGGACCAAGAGCAATTTCTAAAAGAATGTGCTGTATGTCCTTAAGACACTGCTTTCACAAAACAGCGTTAGGCATTTCAGGTAAGAGCTCCAGCTCTGCCAAGCATGGACAGTGGAAGGCTCAGGATGGGTCTTCATTGATAGAAAAGTTAAACTTGTGTTTTGTACTATGTTCAAAAATGGACATGTACTTTTCCCTGTGCATACACGTGGTTGCAGACAATACCATGTAAGTCCTGGCACACAGCCCTGATATGCACAGTAAGGTTTACGTGTATTGGGTTTTTTTGCACACCAAGTTTATACAGATATTTAAGAATTAAACGAAAGCTCCAAACACACACAATATTTTACTACTTCACTGTTTCAAGATAACTATTTATAGCAGAGGAATATAGTAACATACTTCAACTAATCTCACTAAGGGAGCCAAAGGGTGGGAGGTAAAACTTTCCAATTTCTATTGGGAGAGGAAGTCAGTCACAATAATTTTTCCTCCAATGAAGAGAGGGGAAGCCTTCCTAATTCTCCACATAGGTTTGCATTCCAATCATATCCTTAATGAAAAATTCTCACGTTTCCAGCCAGGCACTGTGGAGTGATTTTCATTGGCTTTGAATGGAATGGGCAGATGCTTGTTCTGAAAGGGTTTCCTTCCCGCTTCTGCATCAGGTGACTGTGAGCTGAACCCCCTTCCTCTCCACCCAAATCTCCCACAAAGCAGCTCTGCAAACCTGGCAGAGCACAGGTCAAGCCATTTGCCTTCAGTGTCATATGCACATCTCTAGCTGTCATCTGAGGCTGGTCAGCAATGGCCCCTCCCCAGCAAGAGCAGCTCCAGCCCCTCAGAAAATTATTAAAAAAATAACTCAACAGATTCAGGGAAAGTGGGTGGTGAAAAGCACTGAAAGAATATGAGTCAGTAACATTCAACAGACCAGTGATTTTCCATCCATCTAGTTACCAAAACTGAAAATCCTTAGTGTTTTCTTTCTGCCTTCACTTTGAACAAAACAAACAAAACCAGCAGAAACAAACCCACTAAAAAACAAGTGCCTGATTAAACAAAGGTTTGCTCTGTGACTGGTAAAACATAGTTATTAAGTCATGATGTCTTTCTTTAAAGCCAATTCTAAATCAAGGATCGTGTACTACTGCCACTTACACAAGGTTGCTCATAATTGCTCCATGCAATGCTTTGATTAATTAAATCACACTAGAGATTGTTTCTTAGTAACACACCTGGTACACTCTTTGTTGTTGGCATTCATTAAAACGCTGTGTTTCATGCAGCTTTGCAGCATGAAAGGATATTAATCAGCTAAATTGCCATTAAGAGTCATATCAATATTTGCTGCACAATGATTGTTTTTCTAAATCTTCAACAAAGGACATTTCACTGAAATCTCAGGTTGGTAACTAACCATATGACAGTGAAGTCAAATTAAAATGTTTTATTTTCTCTCTGGAAAAAAAGTAAATCAAGCACATAAACTAAAAGGCAAAAACAGAATGTAGGGGGAGGGTTTTTTCTGCTACTTTAAGACAAGGAGCAGCACATTGAATAAACTAAACTTAATGTGCAGAAAATATTTTAAAAATAAATAAATAGAAGGTCTCATTAATGTCTGTTCTGTTCCCTGAGCAGAAAAGGCTCCAGTTTGTAATGCAACATTGGTAATTAGGTTCAGTTTCAGAGCCTGAGACAAAAAGAGTGCTCAGGGAATCAAATGTTACTCTTCATTATTAATGTGAATGAGAAAATGTTTCCAAATATTTCTCCTTCCTAGCAACAGTCTGTTAACATGTGGATCAGCAAACACCTTGATAAGTTGAAGGTGAGCCAAGTGAGCAGGGAAGTGGCTGTAGCACTACTAACTTTTCCTCTCTACGATTTGTCTATAAATTCCTGGTTTATTCAGAGCCTACATACCAGCAAGAATTTCATCTGGAGGGCATATAGTTTCTCTGTACTGTGTATATTTCTCAAAAAGCAGAATATGCATCACCTAAGCTTTCTCAGGATCTAGATTGTGCTGCTTGGCTGCAGCAGGGAGAAGAAATCTAGAATTGTTCTTTCTGCACTGAACTGGAACGCACCTCCAATGATCAGGAGTGTCCTAATAGAAACAACAGTTGTTCCAAATCATTTTCTCCCCAAAATCGTAACATCTAAAGTAAGGTGGAATACCCACTGGCCAATCCGTATTACAAAATATAGATTACCCAATAGTTGAGTGGTTTTGTGATCCAGATCTCTTTTACAGTGTATTACATCACAATAGAATAATGTTGCACATATAACTGCACCTGATCTAAAAAACTGATTGCACAATTTCTTTATTCTCATGGACTATATTTGGTTAATTTTACTATTTTATATTTCTTCCTCTTCAGCTCTGCCTTGGGCATAATGTGCAAAGCAACAACAGCACCAGGATCGATTTTATCTTTCCCCAAACAGCAGCAACTGTGTCTCTCCACAAAAGGTTCATGGTGGTTCTCTGGACCAAAGTCTGTCTTAATCCAGGCAGAGTCCTCTGTCTCCTCATCACAAGATTTGAACACAAATCACATGAATTTGAAAGACATACTACACAATATATTTGATCTTAGCAAAAAGCTGCAAAGCAAGCTAATGTCCTGCCTTCCTCCACGACACTCTCTGCAAGAATCCTAAACTGTTCATGCCATCCAGGAGTGACCTTTTCTGGGATTATAGTTTCTCACATGTTTGCTCTGTTTTAGAGAAGATCCCTCTGTCTCTCTAAGAGGTGTCCTACATTGCAGTGAGAAAATTTATTCCAGATAAATCCTCATTATGTTTTAATTGTACTTTAGAGCTGTTTGATGTTCTAGAGCTTCAACTTTGTAAGACCACATCACAGGTAATGGCAAGAAGTATTAGAACTAAACAGAATTCTAAAAAGACACAAAGTAGTGATAATGTGGTCCTGCCTTGCCAAGGGTGCCAAAGCTCTCAATTTCCCCCAGCAATACCCCTGATTACCACCCTTCACAAGGCATTGCAACACTCATCTATTTTCTGTCTTTTTCTGAGCACAAGGGTAAAGAGAAATATTTTAGCTCAAAAATTATTTTGTTGTATGATTTTTAGTTGTAAATCACCATAGTCTTGCAAAACATTCATTTGCTGATATTTTTAAAAAATGCATACACAGACAAAGCATCTTTATATTATAAAAAGAAACACTGTAGACACGACAGGAGTTTTATATAAACCCTGGAGAAAATATGTATCTTTACAGCACTTCCTGCTTACTCCTTTCTTGCACATACCAGTTTATCTGCAAAAGAAGCATATCTAGTAAGTGATGAGGCATGATTGAATTAAGGCTTGTAATTTTTCCTGCTGAAAACCCTGATTTTTTTCATTGGCATTTATGAACCATAATAAACACTGAAAATTTGCACTGAAATGCAAATTGATTCTGAGAACTCCTGACACCATTCCTGTAAAATATTTTTAAATATCTACAGATTCTCACCTTTGCAACTTTTTTATTCTCGCTTGGAGGAAAACCCATAAAACAACAACTAACACCAC
>JAOXXN010000162.1:11469548-11495126 GCA_026770055.1 Myrmophylax atrothorax | reverse complement strand
CTCTACAAAGACAGCTTAACTGTGAGCATATTGGCTAGTATAGCATCTGAAATCTAAATGTGTCATTGTAGATTGAGTCATTTTATACCTCCACTTAGGTGTTAAAAACCAGCACACACAAACACACAACTGTGGGAACTGAAGGTGGGTGGTGGGCAGAGAGAAGCAAAGCAGCAACACACTCAGAATAAGCCACAATGATTCAGAAACAGAACCTGAGCTCTGTATTCACCTCTCCCTGGCATCAGAAAAAAATGGTACATGGGACAGATTAGGAAGATGACTGCTTCATCTTTAGACATCTGAAAATACTGGGAAAAAAATTCTGCCATCAGGAAGCGTTATAAAAACACATGCTGAAAAACAAACAGATAAAGGACTGCTGCTGTTAAGTATTAATTTCCTTTATGAGTTTTAATTAAACATCAGAGAAAGGAAATTGCTGGCTAGAAAAAGTCAGGAAAGCATGACTTTGACACAGCCTTTTTGAACAATGTTTGACAAGTCCCTTAACCTTTCACAGTCTTAATTTACCCATTCTTGAAGAGGGGCCAATGATATTAAGCTGTGTAACAGGAGTGCCTTGTTTGATACTCATTAAAGACTCCAAGATGTGTGAATGGTGTTATAGGACTCTATTAGGTCTCAGCACCTTCCCTTCAAGTCAGCCTCTTGCTGGAAATGACCAAAAAACCCCACCAAGAGATATTGCTGCAGCTCCTAAGTAAAAGGAGTATAGTTCTTGGGATGGTATAAACTCTACAGCACATCAGTACAAAGACACTGACAAAGCCTCCTTCCATTTCCACCCCCCCTTTTCAGGGCACATTAAGTTTCCTTCAAGTAATTCCACAAGGCATTTTCCTTACTCACTAGACCAATTTGTCAGTAGACAAATATAGTTTGTCATTTCTGCAGGATTCTTGTTTATATCCTTTGGAAAAAAAAAAAGTGTTCTAGTGCTCTTTGGTACAAGTTATTTTTTCCTCTACCCTTTGGACTTTCAGTCTTCAGGATGAACTACTAGACTCCTAGGAATGAAGATTAAAGCCCTCTTAACTCAGGACTTCAAAGCAAGGACTAGTTCACATAACTGTTAACCCTGTGAGCACCACAGTGACAATTATCATCATAAAAATGTATCAGCATTCAGTGCTAAAAGTAGCCCTTAGCAGCTCTTTGGTGTGCACTCTGGACAAAAGAAAAAACATTACATGATAGAACTGCAAACAGAACTGCATTATGTGAAGTGGCTGGTACTCAACCAGATGCATCCTTCCTCAGTGCCCTTTCTTGCTCTGATTGTTTTACACTTTTACTCAACCTGATCTCTAGATGCTCCTGTTTCAGATTCTGACAAAGTGAGAGGACTGTGCATTCTGTAGTCAGCTGTTTGTTCTTGATTTGCTGAGACCCTTGATACCATGCAGTTCAAGACTCCCTTATAACAGGGTGTGGCCACACTCAAAGATAGCCTAGAAGAACATTTACTTCCTCAGAAATCCCACAGGATTTTCACTTGAAGCATTCTGTACCCCAGTTTGAACAACGCCTTCCTATTTGACTGATCTGGCTCCTTTCCAGCAGTCAGTTCCAATTCTCTCAGGTTTTAAAGGAAACCTCTAGACCAAACTGTATATATAATTTTCACTTTTTGCAGATCTCTCTGCTGGACCTCCACAGTTCTGACCATGATCTCTGCACCGCTTGGCCATAGAGGCAGGGAGGAAGGCTTGGAAAAATCTACACACTTTTAGAGATCTCAGTGTAGTTTTTGAGGGGTTCTTGGGGTCACCACTAAAACAAATCCATCATTCTCATTGTCCTCTCACTTATGCTAAGACAAAGCAAGGGTAGCACCACTAAATTAATTTAGTACCAGTGTTTGGTGGCAACTATTGTCACCTAACTGGCTTTCTGTAGAAGAAATAAAGATAGCAAAAAAATTAGTAAAGAAAAGGAATACGGTCTTATTCTACTGAGTCAGATGGAGATCAAAATATAAAGTAACATAGCTCAATTTAGTTCAGATACTATAGCTAAATAAATGCGTAACACATTTATTTCTTTAATAACCACAAAGAATCTGGACCTTTATTCTGCCACTGGAGTTTGGTTCCCTGCTATATTTATAGAATATTCCAAGAATTAGCACAAGATCTGTTCAAACCTCACTGCAGATCTTAGAAAACTGTCACCAGTGTACCCAGGCAGCAAATGCATTTTTCATGTTATGCAGAACTGCATGCCTTCGTAGAAGAGATCAACATGCAGCCCAAAGTGTTAAAACGAATCAGAGAACAACATTTGAGCAGACAAAGATGCATTCCAATTTTTCTTCCTATCTTTCAAGCTTCCTTAGCTGAAGACACATATTCCAGATATATATGTAATGCAGAGCAGTTAATACAGATGGAGAGAGATTGACATGGCACTTATCTAAGTGGATCCTGAGATTCCAGGATACCTGCTGCACCCTAGTTGATAGGAGCTTCAGAAGCTGTGAGTCAAAACTGACTTCACAAAACCACAACAGTGCATTTCACCTTTGCCAACAGATATTGTGTAAGTTAAAGTACTGTGCCAAGGGCATATCATCCAGACTTTTCTATTTCAGCTGAAAGAAAACCCAGTATCTGATAAGCTAACATGATGAATGTTCCAAGGACTGCACAAATAAGCAGAAAACCCAAGAGCTTCAGAACTTTCTTGATCTCTAAATTCCCCTCAAGTTAAAATATATTTTGCAAGTATTACTAATGTGTGTCTACATACACATTATCCTGCCTATTATAAAGTCTCTGAAAATACTGAATATTCAGCAAATGAGTTCTATTTTAGCCAATGGTAAATGCCAGCAAGAAAAAAACTACCATCCCTGTTAAACAAGCAAAACCCCACTACTGCACAATTTCTGTAAGGTAACATTTTAAATATGCTATTATACAGACAGCTTTTCAAACATTCATTAACTTCCATAAAAAATAAGACTTCAGGAACTACACAGTATGGAATGAAACCTTGTATCATCTATTCATTTTTCCAGCAATAAAAGAACATAGGATTGCATTGTCATAAGTCCTGTATAAATATATTGTCACTACAAAGCACACAAACAACTCAATCCCACATGCTTTTTTCACAGAAGGAGAATAGAACCCACTACCAGTCACTCATCTGAAGAGCAATGAAGAGTGCAAACTGATGCACCTTGTTTTAAATTCAAACTTTTGATATGCAACTATTTTAAGATCTCCCGAGTACCCTCCCCTCTGCCTTCTTTGAAGGATTGTATGAAGCATGTACAGTTCCAGCATCATTATTTCTACACTCACATGCTTTTGACAAAGGAAAAAGTCTCTGTGACAAAACAGACAAGTCACTGGTTGGTAAATGGAGTGATATGTTAAACAGATCAAGGAATGCACCGAGTTGAATTCTAATCTCCCTTTCTTTCATTTCAGACAATGTTTTAAAATCAAGTTCCGTTTCAGTACATCATGGCCTTCTTGAACCTTGGTAATTACAGTACACTAAAGCAATGAAGGGTGAAGCACAAAAGATCTGTAGCTACAGCTCTGTTCAGATAGGCATTAAAATCTGACATTTCTAGTCAGCAATTCTCAACTCCTAGAGACTTTTTAGTTGGCTAGAAATACTGATACATAGCTTTTCTTTATAATTTTACGAATTTTATGCTTTCATGCAAAGTTGAGAAGCAGATGATGCTTTTTACCTAAAATTTATAAAGAGAGACATTGAAATAGAGTTTTATAAATTAAAAGAAAAAAATGTGCTTGACAGAATATGATCTTATGCTTGTTACAAAAAAAGATAAGGCCACCCCATTAGACTTCTATCTATGTGAACCAGCTCACCAAGACCCACTTTAACTTTTGAGATACATCATGTTCGTCCATAGAACTGAGTTGACAACTACAGCCTGGATAAGAACAGACTTCGAGAAACACATAGAAAAATAAGAAAGGAAAAATGACAGTAAAATTCACCATGTACTCACAAGAATGCTACATGCAATTTTGCAAGCCATGTAATGCATTTCTGAAAACTCAAAACTTCATTCTGTGGAAGAAATCATTATGTTTACAGACTTAAGAGAAAGTAAGGCTTGTAAACTGGTAAGACCATTTCTCTCTAAATCAGAAAGAAAAGCAAGTACAAAACCAGAGATAGTATCCAGTCAATTAAGTATTAAGCACACAAAACTTCCTGAAAGCAGACGAAGTCTGCCAAATCTTTGCTATGCATGTTGAATTGAAATTCGGCATAATCCATCCTAGAGAGAAAAGCATTACAGGGAGCAGTATAACTTCATAGTGAAAGTCATGTTCTCAGGGAAACATGACATTTTTAGATCAAATGCCATCTCTCCCCAAAATGTTGGTGATGATCTCAGCTCTTTCCTTTCTACTCTTTTCCTATAACTCTCTAGTGCCAATTAAAGAACTTAGAGACTTTGCCTTACTTCTTCAAGCACCTTTTGTAACAATGTAAAAAGGGTGCATGCAACGTGACATCTTTCTAACTTCATACTAATTGCCATCTAGTTTGCACAACTGCAAGAATTTAATGGGATTCAGAAAAATAGTGATTCAGGGTCATAACCTTCTGATAGGGAGAGAAACCCCCAAACTTGTGCTTACTAACAAGAAATTTTTGCCTCAAACGGACTAAATTCAGTTTGCCTCATAAGAGGTAAGGATTTTCCTTTTTTGCACAACAGCAGGACTTTTGGAGGGAAGACTACTATTCATATTCATCCCAAAGGAAGGGAACAATAAATCATTCTTGCATCTTCTAAGAAAGTGAAAAGAAATATCTAAATGGAAAACACTAATGCTTTAATTCCTCTATGCTTTCATTTTCTCAGAGATTCAGAACTCCATGACTGTTAAGACAGATTGTGTTCTTCATCACCCCAAGTCAGTGGTCCTTTGGCAGGCAGAGGGGTAAGTGCATTTAAGAGGAAGAATCCAATCCTCTCTGTGGCCTACTTTCTGAAGTGAAGAACCAAGATGAGAAACACTATGTGGTGAAAGATTATACACTCTTCTGGACTGACTTGGCTTGAGTTTTCTGAACCATAATATGTTACAGTTAATTTTTTACCAGTGTGAGTCAATAAATTAAGGAAAATTAGCAGAGCACTAAAACCATTTTAAATATTGCACCAAGAAGAAGAGTATTTTCTATGATAACCATCAGCAGGTGCAATAATTCTCCTTGTTAACATCCATTAAAATGACAGAAGTGAAGAAATTACTTGTAGTTTAGTTAATGAAGTAGAGCAAGATACAACAAATCTGGAAGTAGCCTGTTTTTACCTCCAAGTTAAATACTTGGATAGATTAGGAGTGAAGTATATGTTCTATTGCATGTCAAAAATACACTGCAGGTTATCCTGGCATCTTACTGACTTCACAGTCTTATTCAGCCTACACCTGGAATCTGCTTAGCATTACAGTATTCCTAACACAGCAATTCATATTTGACATATTTTGGTATGTGATGTCCAAAAGCCTCTGCCACTTTGGAGCCTGGCTGGCAGCCTCCCCTCCTATACTCTAAGTCAATGGAAGGGTTTCTTTTCCTTATAGTGAATGCAACTGATCTGCTGAAGTAACCTTAAATTTTACCCAAAAAAAAAAAAGGAAAAAAAAGATCCCCAAACCCAACTTCTGTTCAAAATACCATATGTCACAGAGATAAATATCATTCAAAAGTGAATGCCTTCAGAACTACAAACAGCATCATGTTAGCTTGGTAATAAAATATCAGAGGACAGATTGATCACACACTAGTTTTGTCACACATCACAAAAACACTCCATTCAACACTTTACTGCTGCAACTTCTGCCAAATTTTTCATACCAGTGAACAATTATGTTTCTAGAGTCATGAACAAATAGACAAACCTGATTTTTTTTTTTTTGAGAAATAGTTTTACTGATTAACAGCATTAATAGCATTATTCACACCAGTCAACAATGTTGAAATTTATACTGTCATAGCAAGAAATAAAAAAACCTTAAAACCAAAGATAAAGAACTGAGGAATATAGTGGAGAGGCTTAGAAGGCAAGCATATCACCCCTCAAAACACATTTAAAGGTTTGGATAATTTCAAAAAAAAGCAATAAGCAGTTAATAACCTCAAAAAACTCCACCCTCAAGCATCAGGTGTCAGCTGAGTAGAAGGGGAAAAAATGCAGCTGTTATGCATACAGCTCCCAAGCTCTCCATCATCACAAGTAATGCAGGCCCATGATTTTTTGTTCTTGCGTGTGTCTTGTTATAGGGGCTCTGTTCCTATGGCTACAAAGAAGTTCTGAATAATCCTGGGTCATTAAGAACCCTTTGTAGCCATGATGACATTTAGAAAAGAGGGAGGTCTGACTGAAAGTTTTTAATGGGAAAGTGGCTCTGCTAAAGAAAGACCTCTGTATGGAAACCATGAAGTGAACCAGGAGGGAGTTGTACATCCCAGCACATTGAGCTCGTCAGCAACATGTGCTCACAATTCATTTCAGGCCAGGTGTAGTATCCCACAGAGCATGAATTATTGCCAGGTACCAAACATCAAGTACTGGGAAAAAAAAAAAAAGAGGGAGAGAAAAGGCAGGGATGTGCAGGGTTTTTTTGGTTGAGCTTGCTGGGTTTTGGAGTTTGGTGCAGGAAAAAGGAGAGATTGTCCTGTGTTCCCATGCCCTCCATCTCTGTCCCACTGCCCAGAGGTACGTTTTTGTGTTGTGTTGTTGTTTTTTTTTTTTAACACTCAATGAACTTGAGGAATCTTAACAGCCTATATTAAATTCAGGTACATAATGACTGAAGCTATGAATGTCAAGTTATTAACTTGTTATTCTTTTCTGAAACAAAAATTCACAGAGCTACTGAATGCCTGCATCACCATTTAGAACAAACTTGAGATATTTGCCAGCCTCCTGTATCAAAGGCTTCAGAAGGTGAGATGCATATTATCCTCACCTTAATTGTTACAAATCCTATTGGTACCTCCAAGACATTAGAAATACCACTTTTGTAAACCCAATCCAGAAAGAGCACCATCCTTCCTATACCTCTACAGCTCTGGCTGAAGAGAAAATAAAAGGTGAACTTGAAACCAAGGATGGCATACTTATAATCATATGAATAACAAAATCACCAAAGGTGCTACTTAATTCATCCCTTGGTGCTGCTCACATCAGTGCAGCAAACAGTGCAGTTGCTTGAGATTTCCTGAAAAATTATAAAGGTCTCCATAAACACCTGAGAATACAAGACAACCAAGACTCTCAGTGGATTTTAAAAACCTCTAAGTCCTCAAAGAAAACAAAACAAACCTTCAGAAACTTTCCTGACATTAAACATTTCAAACTTCACTTAGTTTTATTACCCTTAACAATGCTTAAACTACTCCACTGTTTTGTTGGTTGATTTTTTTTTCAAACAGCTATTAAAAATATCTGCTATATCTAGACATGCATCATTTCAGGCAAAAAAAATTAAAGTCATGGTTCTTTTTAGATAACATACCACAAAACATGAGAATGCAGAACTCATTAAGAGAAAATAGAATGTAAAAAGGAAAAAACTAACATTTATAACTATACTTTTAAAATATACAAATTATTTTTGTTTATATTTCATATACAGGCTTGAATAGCAAAATTCAACACATTCTAAAAGTTACCTCTATCTTTCTTCCACACCTCTGTTGAGGCCCTGGCAGTCTTGAAGAGCAAGACTCAGTCCTGTGAGGAACTGCAAGAACTCACACAGCAGACTCTTGTAGATAGACCAGTTCTTTAACAAGTATGGATTCATTGATGCCAAGCTTGCATGGTCCTGACAGAGCTCTGATTGGGAGACCACACTACAACTTCTTCCTTTAGGGACCTGCAGCATGATGGGAAGGCACTACCTCTTTGATCAGCTGCAAAATAACCCAACAAAACCCCCCTAATCAAACAAACAAGCCCCACCCAAATCGTAGGAGTCCCCCAACACCTGGAAGACTGCAGCAGTCAGAACTAAGGGCTCAGTCATCATTGCAGCCTCTGCCCTTAATGACCTACACTGGAAAGGGGAAAGGAGCACAGGGGGCAAAGCTGATCTGATGCAGCTGTGCTTAATTCTTCAGCTGGTGGTTCTGTGAAGTAATCACCTCCATTTTAGTGTTTGATCATAAATGCCAGATAATTTAAAATCCTGCAATTGGCAAAGATCAGACAGCCAAATAATTTTCTAAGGTCAAATTCCAATAGATCATTATTCCAAGATCAGCTGATCAAGGGACTCTATTGTGCTGAGTCATCTCTACTCTGTAACATAAAGCCCAAACTCTGCCAGGAACTGTGAGGGCTTCAAACAAGCAAGGGACCTGAGCTCATAGGAGATTAAATGTGTGCTGCAAGATGAGTCAGCAGCAAAGTCACCAAGAACAAATATGGAACCATATTCCCCCTTTCCTTCTATCACATGTTAAATGTTGCCATCAAGCCCTAATTAGATGGCAAACAACAGGTATCCTGTGGTAGGTGCTCCTCACAGTAGTGACAACTTCTTCTCTGCCCAGTGCAAAATAAACCAGTTTCCAAACCCATCTTAAGCTAAACCTTTAGAGCTGCAGTAAAGCAATTGTATCTAAGACACAATTAAAAAGCTTTTTAACCTTTGATTGCTTGTTTTTGTCCAAGTCCTTGTCAATTAAGCACAGGTATTGAGGGCTGGAAGAAAGGTTTAATGAAATGTGGTCAATCACTTTCTTCTTTCTTTGAATATGTTCAATATACAAAATGTGGAAAAATCAGTCTTTGAAATTAACCTATTCCCCTGCAATCAAATGTTACGTTACTTTTAACAAACGACCCTTTTCTCCTAAGAGAGAAATCAATATTCATGATTTCCTTCCTTGCCCTCTGCAACTACTGCCAGAAATCCATTTTATATAAAACTGACGAAATAGACATTTACTTAAAAATCCCTAATTCACATACTTTATTTCTCCCTTGCTGCTGTGGTGACTCTCCCCCCCACACCAGCTCAACTGCCTGTCTAAGTCACAGTAGACAACTCCATTTTTTTCTGAGGCAAAGAGGGCAACACAAGCTGGTCCCCCTTGACTTTCAGGACTTGCTTTCTTGGGCTGACCAGGGCCTGGGGATCCTCTCACCTCTGTCCTCAGACAAAGAGCCTGGCTCCCTCTGCAGAGGGGAGGGCACCAACCCTCCCACAGGTGGCACTCGTGCCAGCTCAGTGGCCCTCCTGTTAACTCCCCCAGCAACAGCTTCCCTCTGATACAGAACAAACAGGAGCAAAGGCAGAAGCATCACTGGTGTCCCTGCAGCGGGACTCACCTGCTGTCCCCCAGCACCACAGACAGTGTCCCTGCAGTGGGGCTCACCTGCTGTCCCCACAGACCCACAGACAGTGTCCCTGCAGCGGGGCTCACCTGCCGTCCCCACAGACCCACAGACAGTGTCCCTGCAGTGGGGCTCACCTGCCATCCCCACAGACCCACAGACAGTGTCCCTGCAGGGGGGCTCACCTGCTGTCCCCACAGACCCACAGACAGTGTCCCTGCAGGGGGGCTCACCTGCCGTCCCCACAGACCCACAGTGTCCCTGCTGTCCCCACAGACCCACAGTGTCCCTGCAGTGGGGCTCACCTGCTGGCCTGGGTACCCCCACACTGCTCAGAGCCTCCCACACTGAAGCAGGCAGCAGGCAGCTTCCTGGGCCCTCATGCTCATCCTCTCTCAACCCGAGTCCAGCAGCCTCTGAGACTGCCCCACAACACAATATCAAAGAATAACACAAAGTTGGAGCAGTTCCACAGCCTTTAAAAAAAATCCCCCTTTCTCTCAGGGTGAGGAATGCACAGTGTGGCATTCCCAGCCCAAATGTCAGTGTGCCAGAGCCTTACTTTGGCCAACCAGGTAGTGCTGTTCATCCTAGTTCCTGCCTGGATTTATTTTATTTTCAGTCACCCAGGCTGAGCTGTTCCCTCAGCATGCCGATGTTTATCCAGCCATTGCAGCTGGACATGTTCCATTCTCTCCATTAAGTCCATTTACATAAGAGTGCATTAACATACTTCCAGGTGTTCTGAGCACCAGTATCCAGCTCTTTGCTGATTTCCATCCAATGTTTTTGTAGTTTGCCTGAAAACCCTGCTTGGAGAGACCTGTCTGGTTTTATTAAAATTCACATGTGTCTCACTGGAAATGACTGCACAACCAGCACACCTCTGAGGGTCTCTTACAGCAAACAGAGCACAGAGAAGGGGTTTTTTTTCCTCCTGCCATTTATAACCTTTTGGAATAGGCTTCTATTTTGGGGCCAGCCAACTGAACATCACAGTTTGGAAAGTTTTAGTTTCTGTGCTTGCTCCAGACTGCTTAACCCACACCAAAGACACAAACACTCCTAGTATTTCACTATAGTGCAAGCACTTTGCCATCACTGCCATATTTTCAAGTACTGGAATTGAAATTGCCATAAAAAGATAAACAGCAATTACGTGAGATTTTTGTTTAACATCTGTGCAAAATAACAGCAACAATAATGTGCAATGAAATCAGGGCTTTTTTTTTTTTCTTTAAATCACATGTTGTATATAGCAAAACAGTAAATACGATCAATCAGTGAAAGCAATTAAAAAGTATCAGTAAACAAGGAATTGGGTTCATGAAAATCCAGGAATTCATATGATACATACCTGGTTACAAGACTCGAACAATTTTGCCCATACAAAAATAAGAAACCACCTGCATGTGTTGTATATGCATTATGAATTACAAAGACAGAGCTATTAACATGGTTTACAGGCTATGCACCACACTATTCTTTATCAAAAAATGCTAATTTAGTGTCTCAGCTAGTCCGCAGATGCTTTATTGTATCATGATCATTTAGATTCCACTTTTCTCATGCCACAGTCAGATATTGTGAAAAATCAAGTTCCATTTACAGCATCCATTGTTATCTCACAAAGTAGCACTTCATGCTACTACTGATGTGTTACAGACTGTTAACAGTAATTTAGTTTTAAATGCCAGTGCATGCCAAGTGTTCTGGATATGAATACTAACAGGATGAAGTTATGCAGGTGTAGAAATTTAAAAGAATAGGAAAAAACCCACACACCACCACACACACCACAACCCGCACAGGAAATGACTGCCAGCTCTTTGACAGAGCACATAGAGCATGGGACTTTCCTCTTCCCATTTTAGCTGTATGAAGTTAGTTATTCCCCCCACTCATCAGTGGAAACACATCCCCCTCCAGAGATGTCTGAAGACAGGCACTAAAAGTCAGATGTATTTATTCCCCTACACTGATTATAGAGAGAAATTAAATAATAATTACTGGTAGTTGCTCAGCTTACAGATGGACATGAACATAGCAATGGCATATTAGTGATCCTCACACCTACACATCCTAAAGAGACACCCTAAAACCTGCAGCATGATGAGAGCTCTGCCTACCAAAATGTGAATGTTCTCATTCCTGGAACAGTTTCTTCTGCCTGTGTCATCTTACACTTAGCTTGTTGCAACACTTTGTTAAGTGCTTTTTGTTGACATCCTAGCTAAATGAGTTCATTATCCACATATGTAACCAGATGATAATAATTAATGAAAAAAAAAAGTGCAATATTAAGTAAGTAGACTACCAGAGATCTCGGGAGGATGAGTGGTCCCATTTAACTTCTACTGTTTTAATAAGCAAATGCCAACTCACTAAACAATACTAAGAAGGAATAAAGTTCAGACTCTGATGACTGCCTTAATACCTACTAAACCTGCTCTTCTTCCCAGTTTTTTCCTGTATGCTTGAAACTTAGATGGGCTAGGAATTGTTCTGGCTAAAATAGGTCAGTCCTAAGAATTGGACAAGAAACAGGTTATTTTTATAAATACACAGTAAACCTAATCAATTAATTCAGATGGATAATAAAGAATAAATGCTAAGAAAAGAGATTGTCCCTTTACCACATCCTTCCCTGTTCCTTCTGTTTCAGATGGGCAAGATTTCCATAATGGAACTGCAAGGAGAAGATTCAATATTTGGTCTATGTATCCCCTTTAGCTTTTAGCACTAGAGATAAAAAAGTGGGAGGTTGTTTTTTATAAACTGGAAATGCCTTTTGAGAGACTGCCAGGACTGAAATGGTTACTGTACATTGAAGTAGCTCTTCACCTTTTTGTTCAATGTGAAAGGCAAAAAAATGATGCAAATATGAAGCAATGTGTCAGTTCTGCTAAATAAAAATGTGCACAGTAAAACTAAATCACATACATTGAAGTGTTATTTTGGTTTTATGGAAATGTAATCTGTGTTATGACATTTGCATTTCATATAACTGCTACGGATAACTAATCTTCCAGTGCATTGCATACCATTTTGTTACCAAAAAAAGTAATACTGTATCATCTGTTTCCACCTGTACACACTAGAATATTCCATGACAAATGTATCAACATCAATTGTATCAATTCACTCCAGAGCCAATGAAAACTATGGATACATTTAATAGAAAGATTTCTTTTACCCTTAAACTCTACACAGCTATTAGAAGGTATCATAGCTTGGTAGCAAACAAAAAATTACAACTTCAAACAACACAATATATGGATGTTTGTATGCATTCTAAGACTTCTGAATTTTGAGTGAAAATTAAATACATCAATGCAGGCTGCCAATATAGAACCTTTACTGGAACCTGATGAAGTTGCACATTTCCTGTTCCGTGCCCAAAATCATAGTTTCCAGCTCTAAGATAGTTTACTTTGTGCTACATATCACAAAAAAAGTGATACTTAAATACTAGTGAAAATACTAAGTACATCTGAAATTCATTCTTCTTTCACTTTTCTTCTGTGTCCCTTGCTTTTGTTTTCATTACTCCTTTTGATTATCTTTGCTTACCTAAGTCATTATCCAACCCCCTCCACATTTCCAATTCTCAACAAATGCCTTTGGGGGAAGTTTTAACCAAGGGGTCATGGAGGCTTTAGCCCAGATTAAGCCTTAATTTCACAATACTAGTAAAAACAAAAAGCCTCCAATTTCCCAATTTTGGAAACAAGTCAAAACCCAGGGGTCTCCATAGGAGTACAGACTGGAAGAGTAAGCCTTGGAATTTAACTCCCAGCCCTTGAGGTCCCTTAGGCACAAGGAGCAGGACTACTTGCAGTAAAAAACCAGTATGCTCAGGACAAGTGCAGTGTCATGTGCCAGTAGATGAGACAAGGAGCTTGAGGTAATTCATTGACTTAGCAACAGACTTTTCATTGATTTTCAATGAGACTTGTACTCTTTAGTTATCAAGGGATGTTTCAAACAAGTAAATCTATGCCCAAACTACAGAATGGCCTAATTTACTGTGAATTGCATAACTTACTGAAATTCAAACCAGCAAATGTGGGGTCATTTGATTATTTCTTAGCATAGTTAAGGAAGATAAGCATTAGGTGTGTGTTTCTTTTCTTGGAAAAATCATGCTTTCCTGTCTGCTGTGAAAGCCAATGCAAAAAACATGTCTGTTCACTTGAATGCAGCTTTCTGCAGTGACATAGCTATATTTGGGATTCTTTTGTGTGCTGAGTTAGAAGGAGTAGCAGCTTTTTAAGCTCAGATGTGTAAATGCCCCATTTTATACCCTAGCTCTGCAAAAATAGGTTTTTGTGCATATTGCAGTCAATATACACACACAAAAGAAAAAAAGCAAAATAAAAAATATAATTCTCATATTAGAAAACCGAGTACTTACCTAGTGATAGCAGCTGGAATGAAAATGGCTGAAAGCAATAAAAATCCATTTTACCATTTAGTACAGTTTGTCAGACTAGAGAAATGGGATTGAATTTCAAAGCCACAGGCAAGCTGGCAGAAATCTGTGCTTATGCTGTTGATAGGGGTTTTTTTTCCCCCTTTTTTTCTTTTTCTTTTTCTTTTTTTCCCCTTATTTACAACTCTTTTGATAAGCCTTCAGCAAGTTACATAGGTTGTTCTAGTTGTATCTCCTTTGACTGGATTAGAATACTTGATGACAGTTTGGATAAGTTTGAGGCAGATGGTTCTTGACATTTTTCATGCCATCAGTTACAAACCATGCAAGGAAACTCTTTCATCCTTTGTTTATCCTTCACTTAGAAGCCACTATGGTAGATCGTTAAACTTTCATTTTTCACAGTGCTGATTAAGGCGTACTACAAGGCAGATGTTATGCAGCACCATTTTTAACAATTTACATTTAGCACCAAAGCTGGCTTTGTACTTGTTCCAGTGGATCAATTCACATTTCAAAAACTTCAAGGTCAACCTCTAAGCATTGCTACTCTGTTGAACAACTAAATGTTTCATTAAGTTTTCCCTCTGACTGCAGCACTTGAAAATATGTGCTGGCCACTCTGTTTACTTGTTTATATCTGCCCAAATGAATACAAGTAACTGTTGTTCATTTCTGCTGCAATTAACAGACAGACACAGATCTATAAAATCCAAAGAGTTACACTAAACTGAACAAAGACTACTATTGCAACACACAGTATGTCAAAAAAGTCCTCATTTATTTTCAGTAATAGCATTTCAAAATAACAAATAATTACTATTCAAATAGCAATTGGTCTTAATTTACATCAGGTCAAGCAATAACATTTCATGGATGAAAATTTTTACTGGGTTACTTCACATCTTTATGTGCATTCTTTATTTTATGATTATGCAAATTATGTACTTCCTAGCACAAACACTAATAGTTATATGTAAGCAAAAATGGGCAAAGGCACCTTTAAGAATAGCAGAATAAATACAACTATGGCAAAATACAATAAAGTTAATTCACAGCAATTCAGTTTTTATACTTTATAGAAAATTGACTTTTTGAAAATAGTTGGGCTCATCTATAGGTGGTGTAAGTCATTCTTTTTCCTGAAAATTTTGCAGTTACCTGCCCATTTATAAGAGGAGTTTAGCTGTAGCCAATCATAGTAGTGGAGTAGAAGATTTTGTGCTAGTGACAATTTTACCTATGGACAAGAAAGGCAAAAGGAACTTTTGGTAACTGAAGACTCCTTTTAATTCAGATTCTTTAAATTAGCAACATAAAAGGGGGGAAGGGGGGTGGGATGGTATATATTACATTTAAAAGCATATTTTCATGAATGAATCATCAAGATTTTTTATTTTTGGTAATTTTCTATGCTTTTGTCACTTTTTTTAAATTAAGCTGTAGCAATATGTCTTAATAATTATTATTTTCTTGTAGTTCTGCAGCAAAAATTAGCAGATTGAATTATAATTTTATCCTCTGATACCTCCTGATCCTCATCACACCCTTTTCTTATGCTCAATTTATTCTTTTTTTCCCCTTGAATCTGCGCCATAAAGACTTTTCTATCCTAGTCCTAACTCCCTCAAGACTTCCCATCTGTTACTACTACTTCACCCTTTACATCTAAAACTATTTCTTATCTGTCTCTCTACCCATTATTCTATTAAATTAATGTTCAAGCTTTTCTCAAATTAAAAATCGGTTTCCTCTGAGTAGTTCACTTGATTAATGACCAGAAGTCAATGAAATCTTGGTCTTGGGATAAACATGAAAAAAATATTAGATACAAATATATCATGAAGACTATTTTCTGTTCTAATCCTCTGAAATCTTAATTTCAGTAGTACCTGGGAATGCCTTCACTTCACTTGAGGAACTACAGGCACTTGCAAACAAAGGTGCGGGGAATACATGGACAACACATGGTCACAATCCTTTCTGCAGAAACCAGCATGGAAACCATATAAAAAAAGGCTACTGAATCTCAAAAAAAGGTTTGAAATGATGCTGACTTGAGTTATGTATCTGTCCTAGATCTGATACTTTTCCCTCCCAAGCCCATACACCAATCTATATAAAACCTTGAGCAAATAAGGCTCAGAGCAGCGATGACTGTGTCGTTCAGGAATGTGTAATGGCCTTGCAAATGCACTGCCACAGAGCCCTCCTTCTCCACAGCTCTATCAGCAAAAATAAATATAGGAGATGAATACTAGCGGCAAAGGGTGGATTTCATCTTATTTTTGTTACATTATTATCCTGGCTTACAACAATATTTATCATCCTACAGTTTGATTTGTTATAATTTATGTTTACCTTTTATCTTGGAAGAAAAGAGTATCAGCCCTCCAAGGATAATGGAGAAGCAATGTTATTTAATTATTCCAAACTATCTAGTGCTTTGGTACACAAAAGATAACAGTCAACATACTGCTACAAGTTTGCTGATATGTAAGCTGTGGTCAAGATAAAATATTTAACAGCAGAAAAAATACACTTTGTAGTGCAGCTGCTATAATGGGATTTTAAATAAGGAAAAATAATTCTGTTTATTCTCAGTTTTGAAAATACGTACAAAGCTAACTATATTCATCCATAAATTAACTTGATAACAAGGGAAGATTGGTGGATAATGGAATTTGACTGTTTAACATACACACACAAAAGAGGTGCAGGAGAGAGGGGAAGCACATGCAGGTAACTGTCAGCAGCAACACCATCAACACACACAAAAAAGAACTGATACTATCATGGAAAAAGTGAAAGTAAAGCTTAAAGAGCTTGCACTATCATAGTGCCCCAAGGTTCATTTCCAGATTCAGCATAGCTTCATATATTTGAATGTTTAGGAACAGAAAAAGAATAAGGAAAAAAAATAATAACATGGACCACATCCTTGTAAAATGGTGTCACTCCACAGAAACAGATGCAGCAGTGCAGGCTTGTGCCAGCTTAGGATCTGACATTATATGGAAAAATCACAAGGCACCTGCAATTCTATGGGGGTAAATAATTTATGAATATGTGAAATGTTCTGAATATCATATTTCTGAATATTTTTCCATTCACTCCATCCTAATCCTTTCACAGACCATGCTCTTTAAACCCATTTATTGCAAGCTTCACAGTAGAATTGTGACAACGACAATTATTTGTCCAATCCCCACTCATTTCAGGCTCTTTGCCTACTATAGTTTTTCTGGGAGGTGAAGAAAGGTGACTATTTTAGTGTATTCTTCTTCTGACAGTTCTTAGAAAGTGATAGACGAAGGATAGACAGGTAATCCTTCTTGATTAAGAGGACAGATACAATATCTGCTGGCTTCTTTAATTGCTTTGGCTGCACTATAAACATTATTTCAGCCTTTTCTCAAATCTGCATTCAATTTTTTAAACCTAACACCCATTAAATATTAGATAAGTTTCTCAAGTCCACTGACAAGTCAGATAAGGTGAAGGTAGAAGGCCAGGTATAACATGTGTCTAACTGAGCACCTCACTGAAGGCCATATGCAAACCTAGAGATCAATAACAGAAAAACAGTAGCCAGCACTACTCCAAAATTTATTTTTTAGAGGGAGTGTCTACCTGTTATCTGTACTAAGGGGCTGACTGCCAGTTAGGGGCTGGCATCACGCAGCCAGGCCAACCTTCATCAGATAAGGACTTCACACCCCCAGTTCACAGCTCACCCATTACAGAATTTCTCATCAATGGCAGAAATTCTGGCAAAGTCTGGACATTCATTCTCTCCAGGTACAATTTCTGTAGAATACTGCTCGGGGTGATCTTACCTGAAGAACATCCAAGAAACTCACTATAAAACATAAATATATTATTGCATTTCCAGATGCCAGAGATAAAAGTCTTCTTCCAGATGTGAATGCATATATGCAAAATTCTGCTGCAGCAAAAACATTCTGGTAGCAAGTTTTTCCTACAGTTCCTACATGCAAATGTCTTTGTGGATTTGTCTGCCACAGAGATGAAACCTCCTTTAAACAGCCAACATCCAAACTGATGCTTCCTGTAGTGGATATACTATCTCAAGGCAAAACCTTCCTCGACCCCCCCGTCCCTGCTCTCCCCCATAGCAGGAGGGCCCTGCTGAGGTGAGCATGGACGGAGTTTGTGTTGGCACCTGCACCCACACACAAACATGTAGCACAACCAACCATTTACATGGACCTTGTGAATCCTACTCCAGTTCCTTAAGCAGAAACCTTTACTCCTGTTGCCTACTTTTCATCAAGAAATCCTGCCTCCTGTGTACACCTTTACCAGCTATCCTCGAGGAGCTCTGCTCTCCTTGCATGTGCACAATTGCCCATTAGTATTCCTGAGATTTATGTATGCATCCAAAGAGAGAATGGCTCTCTATGAATGTTTTAACAATCAGAACAATGAAGCATTGTGCATCAGACTGTTGAAAATGTTTCTAAACACTCTGTTCAATACATACTACTTGATTTCCAAAGCTACTCTGGACAGAAATGATTTAGAAAACAACTCACAAGTAAACTAAAGCTCTTCTAATAAAACAAATATTTCACAGTTCATTTAATCTAAGATATTGAAAAGAACTGCCAGTACTCAGGTACGTGACCTGAAGCACAGAACTTTATTGCTTTCTCCACCAGGGATTAGAAATGTTTGGAGTAAAACAGTTGCTGCTAGGCAGGGCTTCCTTTAAGCTAGCAGTCATATCCCAGGACCATTTATCCTTTCCCAAACAGTGGACAAAAGAAGAGGGGAAAACTGAGGTCAAGAAGATTTCGCTTGTTTTGGCTTTCATCATTGCATTATACATACAACATACATTACAGAACAAATTCAAAATTCACAACTAAATGAAAGAAAGAATTTAAATAATTTGCATTTGGTAACATATTAAAAGCTTTACATTTTCTCACTTTTTACTTCCTATAGGAAGTTTCTAGAGGACCATTTGCATTGTTGGTGCACAAAAATTTTCCATCTCATCATTTGTCCTCACACATCCCTCTATTTCCCCTTCTCTTCCATTCAGTGAAATGATTGTTCTAAAGGCACAAGAGTGTCATGAAGTCTGCAGAGTCATGATGTGCACACATAATGTTTGCAATAAACAAAGTTCACACCCCTCAGACAAGGTAGGGCCATGCCCTGGACATTTTGTGCTGTGTGGCCAGTCACAACTAAATAGATTACAAATGTCAGACTAACCAGATGTATAAATGTGTGTTTTCAACAAAGAGGTTTTTCAGGGAGTGGTGTAGCAAGGTCTTGTCACTACACGCTGTCACCTATTTCACATTCTAGCATGTTAATAAAAACCAAATTAGATTCAAGGAACTACATCTCTTCTGTATTAATCTCAACAACCCAATGATTCATCAAAGTTCTCCAGCTCTAATTTCTCAATGAATTGATAATTTTGCAGTCTGAAATAACTACTATATTCCCAAGGAAAAGAAAGTTAGTCAAATTTAATGTCACTCAGTCAAAAAGATTAAACTGATTCTAATTGCCATCAATGCTCTCTGTTGTTTAAGAAAATAAACTGCACAAGGTCAATCCCAGCCCATCACATCACACCTGTTTTCATAGCTAAAGAAAGAGTAGATCCACAGTGGTTCCCTTTTATTACATTGATCCCCAGGGACTACTTGGAAACCTCTTGAGGAAGGACAGAGGAAGAGTGTTCTTATGCGAAAATGCACAGCATATTCCAAAAATAGTTGCAATAATGGTGAAACTTCTGAGGCTCTCATCGTGCCCAAATAAAAGATTAAGACCAAACCCACACCTCTGCCACTATTTTTCCACAACACTAATGCTGCCTACAGAATTGACTCCATCTGAAGGAGATTCAAAGGCTGTTGCTGTTACTTGTTCATTGTCTTCTAATCAAAGATAATTTGATGAGTGAAATTATATTAAAAAAATTCCAATAAAACCTAATTCTCTGAACTCATGGAGGAATATAATTCCAATTGAAATCAATGGTATTTGTGGGCCTAAGTGCCTTGGAAACTAAATCCTAGTATATATTTTACTATGCTGTAATAATCAATAGTTCTTGGGGCGAGAGGACTAGTACTGCTCCAGATCTGTTGTGGAGATGAGGGTACTTTTTACCAGATGTCTCTAAGGAGACTGAAAATAGGTATTTGCTTTATTATAGATCATCAGAAAAATATTAAAAGTTAGATCAGTTTCTTTTAATAAATACATGCGAACAAGTACCATCAAAATGACAACCATTGATTTATTCATCTGTTTATCAGATATAGTGACTGAGCAAACCTGTCTTGCTAAAAGATTCACAGATAAACAGACATCCATTGACAGCATAGACTATCATGAGCTATTAGCTCTTGTATTGAAAAAATCCAGTAAAATTTCCATAAGACATCAAAAATGTGTGGTTCTAAGAGGAAGAATCAAGTAAAAATTATTCTTTTCCCATGTTATTTTAGATAAACGTTTCTAGGTACAAATACAGGGAGGGAAAGGAATGTAAAATTACATTAGGCAGAAGTATAAAGTTTTTCTTTATGTAGAATTTACATGTAATTTTCTATTTTATAAACACACTTTACCTGATTATTTGCACTGAATTCTAATTACTCAAAAGCTTGGTGGTTTGGTATCAGGATTTCACTCTCTGACAAATATGGCAGCTTTACATCTCAGCTCTTTTGAAAATCAGGCCTTTACCCACTTAAAGTTTCCAGTATTTCTTTTGTTGGATTTTCCACCAGGTCATTTCAGTTTGAGTTCCAGTCTCCTATATTATTTTGAAAGCAGTGATTTGGCAAATTTCTCTTTCATACACATCCACAGTTCATAGCCTTTGGAGATGGCTCCAGATAACAATTAATTGAAAATTACATATACTCATTAGCAGGACATACAAACAAACAGAATTCAAACAAAAAGAACACTGTTTAGGAAAACCTTTAGAACTTAACCTGGGCTTTTCCTTGTCCCAGCTGGCAGAAGGGTGTCTAGATTGGGCATGTTCATAAATACCAGTTTTTAAAAGAAATCTGTTTTCTCTACAGTAAAATTAATTTGAAGAAAAGGTCTATCACAAAATACAACATTTTGGGTTTGCACTTTGAAAAAGCTTTGGAGAGAAAGAATTTATTCTACGGAGCTAAAAACCAAAAGCAACTACCACACTATGTAGTCAACTCCTGCTAAAGCAACTTGCTTACAGAATACCCCATTGATGCAGCATGTATGTATATGTATAATATTCATAAATTCGTATATAATGAGATTGGTTAGACTTTCTTAAACTGGATTTGGTAAAAGAAAACCAGCAGGCTTTGAGCTTCATTTAAATATATCCACCTAACATGAATAATTTATTCCAGTTCACTGCAGTTGTAAGCTGATGAGAACTAAATGGTAGATACCAACATGATGGGAGTTCTTTTATAATGTCCATTTCCAAAGGAACCAAGCTAAAATTCTGTCTTCAGTTACAAATGAAAAGGCAGGATTCAGACTTCAAAGCATCCAGCTTTTTCTAGAAAAAGAAGAGAAAAGAGACATAATTTTCATGCTAACAAAGGTAGAAATAATGCCTTTTTTCTCCAATCTTTTCAATAAAAGATGGATATTGTTGGTCTATTGTGGATTTAACCTACATTTTGAGAGCTGGACCAGTTCCATACTGACAAATAACCACTGCTCTTATCCCAAAAATCTGCACCACAGTTTTGTCTATGTATAGTTCTTGTGTGAGACAGTCAAGGAAAGAAAGAGCATCACCCTACTTCTCACAGTGGCCCTTGACTAACCTGACTTCACAAAGCTATTCAATGTTTCTAAGTTGCCTACCTTTTCCTCTTCCTATGCTGCAAGAGCCACAGTTACAATGGGGAACATTATTTTTACACAGCCTGTCTGATTTTGTCTTTCATCTGTTTGCAAAGAGTAAAACAGATCAGTGAGGAGGAAAAGCTGTTCTCCAAACACCTGTCCTCTTATACTTCACATGCTTGTGGCTTTGCAGTATTCTTAGTGCTCAGTTTTGAGCTGGACAGTGTCAGAGCAAGTGTGATCATAAATTTGCTTGTGACAATGTAAGTGCCTTTTTACATGATTGCTATTCCTTACCAATTATCTTTGCTAATCAATATTTAGTCGTCTTCAGATGAAAGGCCCAGGTGAAGTTCTAGTGTCATATTGTAGACTTCAGATGTGCCTTTTGGTAATCATAGAAACCCAGCAACTTATCTTCAAGGAAAGCAGAGAGAGGTCAGGGACTGTTCTTATGGTTTGATGTGACCCGAGTTCGATGTGTGGAGACAGCAGCAGGTTTACATTGACTCCCCATGCACTGAGTATTGCAACAATTCACAGTTAAGCCAAGCCCCATTCCTTAAAAAGCTGTAATCCAAGTTGTGATCAAGTTATGTGAAAAAAATTAAATTGACAAACTTAAGCTATGTACAGATTGTGATTTTGTTATAGTTTCCTGTTTTACAATAGTTCCTAAAATGTCATGTTTTATGGTCGGGTGCAATGCTCTTAGCCAGCTCCAAAGAATACAGACCATTCCTTAACAGTTACAATGTGAATGCTGTCCAATAACCTGTTTTGGTTTCTACCAGAAACTGCATTAAAAGCAGAACTCCATGTCATGTCTCCTGAGGAGATGCCTATTTTAACAGAAGATGAGAAAACAAAAGAAAGTCAGCCACAATATTGTATTTTCTAAAGTTCTGCAGTAGTGAAGGCTTTTGGAGATTTTCAGGAATTAATACCCTTTCAGGCAACCAGATGAAGTATGTACAGAGTGGAAAGAGAAAATGACACTGGGTGGATCTGTCCTTAGGCAATGAGGAGGACATTTCTCTCACCTTTGTTCTGAACTACTTCTATCCTTAACTCTGGTAACTTGGAATAGCTCCAAATTCCAAACCTCAGTGGAACAGCCCTACTTTATACCATCTACTTAAGAGCTCCAGCATTAGGTATTGATAAATCCAAGATAAATAGCTATCTATCTTGTCTCTGGGGGTAGATGACTAACATAAAAAACTTGAGCTTTTTAAGATGGAAACAGCTATTTGTAAATTGTTTGCCCAAAATACAAGTGTAAGTTTTAAAACTCTTAGTGTTTGGAACCTGATGCTTGATATTCTGCAAATCGGTTAAACAGAATTCAAGGCATATGTATATGAGATATGTGCCTAAACAGTGTCACTGACCATTGCTTTCTGTTAGCATAAAATGCTCCAAGTTTCTTGTCGGTTCATGAAGTATGTAAAATACTCAGTAAACAAATTGTTACTAATGCTATAAAATTGCACTAGGAAAAAAAATGTTATACTTAAGCTGCCAAGTGTTTCAAATGTAGATATGAACTTTCTTTTGCCTCTATTTTACCAGAAGAAAAGTCTGTCTCATACAAAAAAATTAGATGGTTTCTTTATTTCATTATAGTACACCAGGTTTTGTCAGTAATGGGACTAGATTCTGTAAATGGTGGGGCCAATAACAAGCCAAATTAAATTCTCAGATTACTAGACAGGTTAGTCAGGCACTTCCCAGTTGCATCTTTGGGTTATTGTTTTTTGTATTATATCAAAGTATATTTAATTTCAATTTGGAATTTGCCTAGTATAGACATTTAAATACGTTTTTCTCCTTCTAAGAACATTTGCACTAGGAGTTCCTTCCAATTGCTCAAAAAAGTTTGAAATTCCCGAAATTTCAGTGGAGTCACTGGGCCAAATGTATTTCAGATGTAAATCTAGATAAATGGATTTACTGCACCAACAATGGACCACAGTGGTGTTTTACTTACCCTACATACGCTTTGCCTCTCAATTGTATTCCATTCTCTATGCAACACTGCTAATAAAGATAACACCTTTGATGTTTTAAAGGTATTTGAAGGCCTACTGGGAAAAAGGGGCAGTTTTAATAAATATTAATCTTCCATTTCTATTAGTGACTACCTTTAGAAATATATAATCCTATGGAGAGTCCCAGTGCACATGTATATAGTCAGAAAAAAATCACAAACCTAAGCAAAACCTTGCAAAGTACACAGGACAATTATGCGAAGCTGAAACGTGGAGCAATTTAAGCCTTCACCAATAGTGGGGCTCATACTAACAAAAGTGTATTTAAAAATTAGCAGGAAGAGAAGAACGTATATAGTATGCAACTACTATTCAAACAGAAGTAACAAAAAGTTTTATTTTGAAGAATGCCTTGACATAAGCCTTCTGGGATTTCCCTTAAAAGATATCCTACCTTCTTATTTTTCTTTAGTTTTTGGGGGGATAGAATGAGACAGCCTCATGTAACATCTGTTGCCACCCTTACAGGTGGTTGTGGTGACATGCACCCTTTGATGTGTGTTTGCAGAAGGAACTGTGTATTGCCCAAGTTTCAACTTGACTGAGCCTACCCAGCTCAGCCAGCCATGCCACTGAAGAGTGGCATCAGTCTGATGATAAACTGAATGAGCTCATTGCACACTGAGCACTTATGTACAGACACATCAAAACAGGTTTGCCACACCAATTTCAGTTTCAAATTCTTGTACTTCTTGGAGGAATAAATCAAAACCAGAAACTACACTGACTTTTTCTTTGGACACTGCTTAGGGATACAGCAGCT
The DNA here is from genome assembly GCA_026770055.1 of Myrmophylax atrothorax. Classification (NCBI taxonomy): domain Eukaryota; kingdom Metazoa; phylum Chordata; class Aves; order Passeriformes; family Thamnophilidae; genus Myrmophylax; species Myrmophylax atrothorax. The sequence goes on along the minus strand of JAOXXN010000162.1, from coordinate 11,470,626 downwards.
CTCTTGCAAGACTTTCTAATGACCTTAGTGGCTTAGAGCAATTTCCCTAACAGCTCATTCTCCAGATGTAAAGGAAGAGATGTGTGATTAGCTTTTTTGTTTTTACTTACCTGCTTATTTCAGAACAGTGAAAAAGATGTATCAAAACCATAGACTTCAAGCAACCTTACTCTGCCAGGCATATGACAAACACTATTCCTAATCAAAATATCTATAGACACTACGATATTTCAGTGTGTTAGAAAGGCTTCTCAGTTTTGTTGGGATTAAAAGAAGGAAAAGACAACACCCATAAAATTCTAATTAGGGATAGAGAGATTTTTCAGAGGAGTCTGAAGACTACAACATCTTTATTAAAAAACAAAACAAAACATCATCAACAACAAAAAAGACCACTAGTATGTAAATCAAACCCACCTGTTCCCCACTTCCAAATAATTCTCATTTCTTTTTGCAGCCTACTGGCTGGTGCCATCTTGCCTTATTTACACTGCGTACTGACTATCAGAAAACCATACAAAAAATTTCATACTTCAATTTCAGCCAACAGTAATGGAAAGTGTAACCTAAATTGCCTTACAAACGCTTCTTGCATTTATAAGTGAATTAAACTAAACTTTTGAGAAACCTGCCTGCTCAGTGCTATTGTGAACAGTATGAAGTAGATCTGAGGCAGGAGCATGCATGAGGTATATCCCATTTGCATAAGGAAGATAGCTCCTTTGTAAACATTGATACAGAATGGCAAGTCTAGCAATGACTTTTTCCCCCCTAAACTCTCTCCCCTCTGACTTACACATCCTTGTAATATATACTGTTGTTTTGACTTGAGCTATGCACCCAAATAGACTATTTGTGGAGTATTTGTGATGCACAGATCTATTATGCACAGCTATCAGAGGTCAAACACAGAGCAATTCTATACTTCTGATGTCAGCCTGAACAGAAGCATTGTTCTTGGCAGTGACAGGAAAAAGGCACCACATCCAAATTACTGAAAGCCTTCTCATGGCAGAAGAAAAAGCTGTCAGTTTAACAGCTGAACACAGAAGGTTCAACCAGTATATATCCTTCTCAT
>JAOXXN010000162.1:11430448-11451968 GCA_026770055.1 Myrmophylax atrothorax | reverse complement strand
GGTTGCCATGTAGGTCATGTTGAAAATGTAATGAGACTATCAAAAGGTATGTTGGACAGTTTAATAGAGAAGCCTCATAAACAGATGTTAGTAATGAACAGCTAGCAATAGATTAACGTATCTTCTTTCTAACAAAATGTAATGTAAAGTAGATGAATTGTGATACTCAACAACCTTAGTAGTGGAGTTAAAATTGAATTATATGGAAGAAAAAACAGCTCTGTTCTGATTTCAAAATTATGATGATCTACTATTATGATCCATCACTCGCAGAGCAGTAGGTGAAACAATAATAAATCACTCTTATTTATAATGCAGCAAATTATAAGAAGTATCAAGCAGAGTTATAATTCATTTTCACTTCAGGTCATAATTAGACATCTACTGCATTGTATTTTTCTATAGATATATCAGCAGCTTGATAATTCATAATCAATCACACAGAATCAAAACAAATGGAAACTGAGTAAAAAACTGTTTCTCTCCCCTGGGGATTTAACATATGCATTAAGTAACTGGAATAAGTACAGATACGCAGTGTACACAAGTGATACATAGTATATTTTTTCTATTATGCTAATATATTTCAATAGTTTGTGCAAAATTCCCTAATGGCTTTTGAACTTGAGAACTTATTAAAAACAACTGCATGCTTCCAAGCATGCATTTACCAGGTATTTGCCAAGCTGTTTGGATAATACAAGGGGTGCTTGTCAGCCAGACAGTGGCTGCTGGTTTCCTCTTGGTTTCTGAGTGCACAGCCATTCAAGGGAGATTAGCAGCAAACTGGTATGGATTTGCATTTGAGGGAGGAATTCAGTTATTTTACCCTCTCCTTTTTCTTGTTCTTCTCCCAATGTGAGAAATTTTGCTTCATGTATCATGCAGAAAGTGCTGTGCTGCTAAAAAGCAGCAACTGTGATATACACCTGCTCAGATCAGTGGAGTTTATTATAACAAGGATTAGAGAGTCTTAGTCATATTTACAAAGAATTTCTCTCCAAAGCAGAGTGAAGCCCATGTAGCTTATTCTTCATAAATAAATAAGTTTTTCTAAAAAAGCAGCACAAGCCCAGTTTGGACATAGAGACATTGCATTTTTCTTTGAGATATCACGAGAGCAGCCTAGCTGGAAAGAGCATGCTGTTTCCCTGAGGCCAGATCCAAGCATCTAAGGTCCAGGACCACCATATTTGTTTTTAACATATAGCCAGGTTGGTACCTGCAAGGGTCTCTGATGCACAGGAACTGTCTATTAAAGATGAAAATAGTACTCTGCACTGTACAGCTCTCAGGGGTGCAGCTGAGGTGGTCCCAAGGCAAATGGATATCCTGATAAACCCCACCAAATGCAAAGCAAAAGTTCAGAGACATCTGGAGAAAGTTATAGCAAACTGCTTAAACTTCCTATGGGTTATGATGTTACTAATGCCCTGTGTTACTCAGCTTGCCACATCCCCATCCTCTCCTGCTATGACCTTTCACTGGAGCTCTGCCCCTTCACTCAGACTCCTGACACTCTGACCTCTTCCCAGCAGTGACAAACAGCTCATTTCAGTCCCAATTTACAGTGGGCCTAGGTCAGGCTTTAACACCTCTAAGCATTATTCTACAATCCTGTTGATTATAGAGTTATTACTTGAGAACATCTGTCTTCCACTGAAAACGTATCCTCACATCATTTTGTCACTCCTAAGGCCACAGCTGGAGAAAGCAGCCACCTGATACCTAAACAAGGCAAATTTTGAAGAACACTGTGGGAAACATGAAGGTAAACTGTACATCAGAATAGTTACTTGTGCTTCACAAGCATTTAATTCATGGAAAAGTTATTAGTGTGCTGTGGTGGACGGGGCACTGTTTGGCAGAGCTCCTCCAGCCCTGGCAGTGCTCAGAGCCAGGAGGGTTAAACTCGTCCCTCCCTGATGCAAATGAAGCTCCAGTTCCCCGTGGCAGGGGGGGACCTGCCCCTCCGGAGCTGCGTGTGCCAGGTTGGGTAGAGACATCTGTCTGATAAATAGCTCATTTTGCAATCACTATCATATAATTTAGTATTTTGACAGGTGCATAAACTTAACATGAGCTTTATATAAATATTAAACAGTCTTTCTAAAAATGAAAGCTCTGAAATGAACACAGTTCCCTAGGCCTGCCTTAATAATTATTCTGAGGAAAGGTTTTGCTGAAGAAAGAGATTTCTCTAGTCAAAGAGCACTGCAGTAATCTGGTGATATTGTACCTGGGTTTGTGGCTCCCAGTTTTAGGTGCTATTGAACAAACTTTCCTTTCCTCCTTTGTTTTGGGATCCTTTGTTTGTTTTCTGTGGTGGTTTTTGTTTTGGTTTTTTGGGAGGTGTTGTTTGTTTTTAAATTTTATTTTATTTCTTTTACAGTTCAGGTTTGTCTTTTTTTACCACCTCAAGAGAGATGTTTACTACAAATTTGCAACAATACCACAGACTGGGATCAAGGGTGAGTGAACACACAAGAAGATTTAAGAAAGCAATGATAGAATTAATGAAGATGTTCCATCCTGATGCTCTTCCTGTTGCGATATCCCCTTCACCCCACGATAGCCCTTGCATTGTCCACCTCCTTCCTCCTGGCCACTGCTCTTGCCCTTGCTGGGCACAGCTTTGTTCCTGGAGAGGCACTTAAAGGAAAAATTCTGAAGCTTTTGTGCTGCTTTTTTGGCTTTTTTTAAAATTTTTTTTTCCCCCTCACAGACATTGATTTTACCAAGAATATACTCTCAGCACTTATTGCAATCAACATGAAAATACTGTGGCACCATGTCTGAGAATACCTTTCTTGTTTTGTCTATTACAAAAGATCATTTAAAGTGAATGATACAGACAAAACCTGCTCTTTAACTCTTTGTAAAAATGTTCTCTTCCTTTTTTCCCTTAAATACAGTATTTAAAGTAATCTTTCATGAGACCTTTCTTTGTCACAATGAAACATCTAAAAAATAGTGATCTAAACATACTCCTCTACGTCCTAATAAAGACAATTAAAAGTTATACAAAATACATGCCTTATTTTAAAGCTTTTTTAAATGGTCATCAAATAAGTTATCCAACACAACAGAGAGTGCTAGTCTTGGGATTGAAAATTATGAGTCACGGACTCATTTCACCCACTGCTGACTCCTAATTCTCCTCTGTGGTTAAATCTTAAAGGGTCTTGGGTAAAAACAGTGTTCATGCCTTGAAACCCTCACAGAGACTCTCAGTGAGAGCCACAATGTAAATCACATGATTTCTGACACACCTGCCTCCCTTACTTTCTTTTACATCATTTTTAAAACACCATCACATTTACCTGTTTAAAATCTAATTTTTATTCTTTACATGAGTAAATTCTATACATTCCATGTCTCACTGGATTTTTTGCTCATTTGATATTTTTGTACTATAGGGAAACAGGCTTAGAGTAAATTTAGGTCTGTGATGAGGACTTTCTTTTTTTTCTCCCATATAACATCAGCTTTATTTCAGTCTTTTATGTCTCTATTGAAATCCCTTGCTGACATGCAGGTACAAAGAGAAAAGAAATATTCAGGCATCACTTCTGTTAAGGATTAAGTTCTGCTGGGTATGACATTGAAGGTGAAGTTTTCAAAAGATAAACTTTCCCACAGGATTGAATGACACAATTCTAAAACTGTCATATATTAATAATGACCTTATGCAAACACAGTTGCTGTGGAGCTTATTTTTGTGACACATCAGAAGTAAAGCAAGAACATAAAATCCAGAATGTTCTTTTCCTTTATTATTTAGGATTCAGACACTGCGTATGTTTTACTGTCTTTTGTTGCTTGTTTCTTTGGTGTAGGCTGGTGAGTTTATCAGATAAGTTGATTCGTAATATTGAGCTATTGTGGTCATCTTCCTTTAATCCACACAGCACTGCTTTTGGTATGAACTGGAGACTGACTCTGCAGCTCTGTGTCATCATGATGCCCACAAAGTAGAGGAGGAAAGCCAGCCTGAACTCTGCTTTCAAAGTCTAGTAAAACAAACCTAGTATTTAATCAATTTAGTTGGTTATTTAAAGGAAGGTGCTAGTAGCTGCTCACCTCAGGGTTAGGTCTTGTTTGTGCTACTTTAATGAGCAAAGGGATTTCATCTATGGAAAAGGGAGAATTAACTACAAATAAACTCCACTGTAATAAGTTAATATGCCCATTCTAATGACAGAAAATTAAGACCATGGGCACATAAGTTGAAAATTTAGACCAACTATAAAGATAAGATACTTTGAGTTCAAAATCAAGTTGATTAAATGCAAATTCCAAGAATATTTACCAGAAGTTTTCAGGAAAATCCAATTTTTGTGACTATTATAAAAAATCCATTCTAATTCCTACAAACCTCAATTTGACTGTTTCTTTACCATATTACCTTGCCTTCCTCCTTCCATGAATAAAACCCCTAAAAGTCCCTCATTATTATTTTACCAGAATAACCCCAACTAAGGAGAGTATTTGCATGTGTTGAAGTGACTTTTAAGGACAGATTTTTCCAGTAAAATAGTATGGACCTTAATGAAGTGAGTGAGCTCCCAAAATATTTAGCAGTGGTTATTTTTAAGACCCATCTGAATTTCATAGACAGGTTTTATCATGTGAGATTTCCATTCCATTTTCTTCATCTCTGTTATAGCATAAAATTTCATCAAGTGTAAATGTCAGATCTTTTCTTTATTATTTGCTAATGTCATAAAAAGCTGAATTGTTTGCTTTGTTAAAGGGCTTACTGAGCATTGACTTTTCTTTATTTGTATTTTACTACCAAAAATGTTTTAAAAAATAAAATAATAATAAAAAATTCCCATCTGAAATGGGATTTAAATAACAGAGCAAGGTTTGCCATTATCATAAGTGTATAAAGTGCTTTGTGAGTAATAAAATGGATCATGGATTCTGGATAATTCCAACTGAAATGTTATGTTCAGTATCAAGATTAGATTACATTAATGTAGTTCATTTTAAATGGTTTAAAGGCCATCAGATGCATGTGAAAAGAATCTGTATCATAACTTAGAATAAATAGACTGAGACATTTGTTTATAATGTCAGTGCTAAACAAATCTATTACTGCATTTCTGCATGTAACATTATGTTACTACTCTTATTAAACAGGCAGAGCATGAAGATAAATTATAGCTTTAATTATAAACATTACCTTCACATATTTATTAATTTAAAATGAAACAATGTTCACTAACCTTGGATTATTTATATTTTCTAATATTTTAATTAACTTTGGTTTATTTATATAATGTCTTTGCTGCTGCTGGCAAACATTGTCACTTAACTTGGGTAATCTCATTTATCATACTACATGTTATCCAAGAAATCATACAATGCTGTTATGGTTGGGTTTGCTATAAGATACATAGGAAAAAAATAGAGTTAATGACTGATGGGAACCGCCCTTTAAGCTCACTCTTAGATAGAAACTCCAGCCCTGTTTTTTTAAAAAACTTGCACCCATCTAAGGATGCCAGCCATAATGCAAAGAAAACTCTGCTTACTCTGAAACTATCCCATTTGACATTATGCCCTTGATTCAACATTGCTGGCGTTCATTCTTAAAGTGATTTGGGGAGGAAAAAAAAGTCCTTGAAGGACTCCATGTTTATTATAGCTCAATAATGAGCAGATAATGGGTTATATGGAGGAATTAAGGTCATAATGCAGCCTGAAAATTTTCTTTGCCTGAAGTATTTCAGAAGAAGAGAAACTGCTGAAGTTTCAAATCCCTGGATGAGTTTCAAATCCTTCCAACTTCTAGCTAGAAAACAGGAAAACAAGCTTAACAGTGAAATTCTTACTGCTGCTTTACAATGAAGGTCTTTAAAACCTCCAGGCAGAAAAACTTTGCTAAAGTCAAAATAGGACTCGGCTGACTTGAACAGCAACTCTGTGGGGTGCAGCTGCAAACACCCAGCTGGGCAAGGGCTGGACAGGGTGGGTTCTGTCCAGCTCTGATCCTTATGGCCTGATAACAGACCATTATATCAACGTTTATCTTCAGACAGAGGTGTATGTCTGGGGAAGTGGCTAAGAGATGAAGGCATTCCAACATAAATGCTTTTCAATTCCATGTTAAATTCATTGGCTTATGCTTATATGGGTTCCCTTTGTCCCACAAATCTGGGAGAAAATTTCTTTAATGCTGACTCTAGTTTGAATATTTTGAAACAATCTTCAAAATGTATCATATTTTATATAATTAAAGTTTTATAAAATAATTTTTTCATGAAAATAAATTAGCTACCTTTAATGTAAAAAGAAATCTTTGAATAAGAAATGCCTTTAAATGAAAGTAAATAACACAAATATTTTTATTGTATTCTTGCCTCCAAAGACAGAGTTGCCTTAGTAACCACAAGACAGAAACACTAAAGGGAACCAGCTAAACAGACCTGAGAGTGGAATGAAATACTAACACATTTTTAGTATTAAAAATAAATCTTAAATTAAGTTCTATAAAGGCTTTGCATTCTGTGATCCTTATCTTTAATATGCTCCAGCATCATATATTCTATTCTGAATAACTGGGAAGCTCAATACACTCCATTTTCTACATGTTACCCACTTTGGACACAATTCTGCAAAATTTTACCTGCAAAAGTGTTGAAGATGACTTGAATCAGCATTAACTGTGTTGGCATTTAGCCATCATAAAAAGACAAGCTCCAGGTGCCCCCTCATTGCAACCAGGTGCCCGTTATCAGCAGAGCAGTGGGGTTTAGGACTCTGGTCAAGCCCTATCACACCTGAAATGAAACAAATAGAAGGAAGTCCAGATTACTTCATCCCTTTTCATACTGGAGTAGTGGAACAAAAGGGGGAGGGAGGGAGCAAAAGTTGGGGTGGGTGTTGAGATATTTTTAAGGGTAAAAAAGATTTGGACTTTGTGGACAGTTCCCCAACATTTCAGTTCCCCAGCCATAATGTAGCTAGCTGACCATATGGCCAAGATTTTCTTGTTTTAAGAAATTATCTTTTTTTTTTACTGTGACCCCAATAAAGGGGGATTATACTGTTTTAATTGGTGTCTTAATAACAAATAAATGAACCTGAATGCTGTCATTTTCCTATTTTCTGCACCCAAAGCCAAAACTCTACTTCAGTCTTTATCTAGGACCATCTAAACTCCTCTGTCCTTAAAAAATATATACCATACTGAGTTACAGTCCTAGCAATGACAAAAAATAACCTTATTAATTATAAACTGCCCCTTTTCCAAAAGTTTATCACTAATACAGTCTAAGAGCAGTCGAAACTCTTTAGTGAGATCACATGTTAATTTCTGATAATCATCACTAAAACTGTCTAATTATTCCAATTCATTATTCATTATGATGACTGAAACCTCCTTTATCAGCTCTTTTGACCTCCATAGTTTTATTATTCTTTAAATCATTTACAGCATGTCTCTGGACATAGCTGAAATTGTAATTAACCTTAGAGATATCATCAAACATTTTATCAAGTTCTTCATCTAAAAGTTTGGAAAAGGTTAAGAGTAGTAGGCAGAACTAAAAATAGAATGTCCTCAGTGGTGGACCTTGCCCATCCAAAATTTGTTGTGAAATAATGATGTAAAATCAAGGTTATATATGAACAATGAAGAATCATCATTCTTCTGTTAGAAGAATATTGTCTTAGTTCCTGCATAGGACGACAGTATTTTTAATGATATCCAATTAAACTCAATAAACCAATTAGCATTAACTCTCAGGGTAATTACATCTCTGGGCTTGACAAAGATCATACTTCAACCAACATGCTAGCAGAGCTTGGAGACTGAATAAATGTGTGGTTTACCTCACAAGGTCATCTCCCTGATGTTATTATCCCTGACAAAGGAATCGGCACTGCAACAGCAGAGCAAGATGGCAAATGTGCACACTTGTCTGATCCAGCTTTTGCCCAATTTTCTTGATAGGCAAGAAACATCTCCTGGCAAAGCTTAGTAAAAACTCTGCACCATTCCAGCCTTTCTTAACAAAAATGGAGGAGAAAAGCAATGTAGCAATGCAGAAATTAAAATAGGCAGTGCCAAGATAATGCAGTTGTACTGTGTCTATGCTGGAAAATCTGGCAGAGCAGAAACAAGAGCCATCCATGCGTGGTGCACCTGGGGAGAGGCTGCAACTGTGAGACTCTTGTATCTGCAGCAGGAATGGTGAGTTATGCAACTCTTTGGCTGTACTTCTCAGCAGTTCTATTCCTGGGCAAACAACTTACACAAGAGAAAAGGACCAAATCAAAATCTTTTGTGTTCATTCAAAACCAAATTCATCCAAGTTTATGATACCATCTTAAAATACCTCAGAGAATGTTTCAAGATTGGTTAACTACTGGTTTCACTGGGTCTAGTTCCAATTTCAAACGCATACATTTTCTTTTTATTTAGTTTAGATTTTGCAGAAGTCTCCCACTAAGCAAATATGCAAAATGTTATTAGGACAAAACAAGAGAAAAGAATGATCTTATTTTGATCCTTTGTTGTTTTTTTTTGTGGATGGAAACTGTGCAAGGAATGATTTCTTTCACAGCATTATAGCACGTCCCGCTGGTGTTAAAGAATGTCCTAAAATGCAAAATTGAGAAAGGTGATAGACATTCATTACTGTGATATATATAATAAAATTATTTCTGATTTGAAAATAAATTGATCTCCAATTCAGTTGCATTTGCTTAACTAGTTCACCTTTCCCTAATACCTTCACTTGCTCACATCAACAAACCTTAGGAAAAGCATTTGAGAAGACATAATACTAATTCTGCTGTGACACATTTAATATTACACCAGATTTGACAGTTGGAAAAAATCCTATTTCCAGCATGAATTTTTCCATTGACTCTGAACCACAGAATTTAGGTTTAAAATATTTTAAAAGTTACATTTGAACTTCAATGGTGAGTGCTTCATATTTGGGAAAACAGAGAATAGATGAAGCAGTGATTGTCTTCTAAAACCCCAAACAACCAGGGCTAAATCCTGCTCTGAAATGCTTCAAGCACAGATTTCAAGGTTATTGCCTTCTCCCTGACTCCAGTGCTCCCCAGGGGCACAGCCTTCTGAAGAGGAAAGAGAGGAATAACTGCACCTAAGTGCCTTCCACATGGGTGTCCTGCTGTTTTCCTGTGGTGGCAGCTGATACAAATAAACACGAGAAGATGAAGATGGCCTTTGTAGGTAGGTGGGATGACTTCCAGGATTTGCTCAAATAAGACTGTCTGAAGGTTTGAGGATTACATCTCACATGTGGGAGCCACATTTGTGTGGCTGAGACTCCAGAAGGCTTCTTTTTCAATTTCACGGCACATATCTGAGATGCTGTTCCATGGATGTTGTGTATATAATCTTACTGACACACCAATTTAATCAGGTCTGCCAGAGTACCTTAACTATCATTTAACTGACTGTGATTTATATCTTGCATATTTGATAGCCATGTGATTTACCCACGTAACCAAAAAAAGACAAATATTAACAAATGTTATACTGTGAACTCAAATTAAATATGATGTGTTTATTTCTCTGGATTTTATATTGTACTAAATAAAGCTCAAAAGCTGAACCTGAAGAGAAGAAAAAAATTCTCCCTAATTATACCTTTCTAGTTTCTTACTAGAAATCGAAGCATCATTGCTGAAACAGCTAAAAAGGTCTCATTATGTCCCACTCATCCTTAGCACCAGATCTTTTTCCAGTAGCAGGTGATCCTTTATCTCCCCATTTTTCCTCCAGGTTAACTGCATTCAGCATTGTCCAAAAGGCTGCAACACATCTCATGACATTTCATAAGCTTTATATATTCCATTTTTCCCTTTTACTTGTTTCCTCTGGTAGTTTTAAATCAGTTTATCTCTTCCCCGGAGCAGAGGTCCTGACCTGACATGGACCTCTGACCGTGGCAGTGCTAATACAAGAGCTCACTTATCAGAGCTGAGTGCCTTGGAAACCCAAAGACAGCTGGCACTTACTGAGAATGGGAGCTTAGTAAAATTAATGATGTTGTTCTGAAACGCACAAGGTAAATATTTTGATATGTTAGAGGAGCCTCTGTTCCCATAAACCTCATCCATATGGACACTGTACATGAGTGGGGGCTGAGTCGGAAAGGGAGAGGCAACATTCAGTGCCAAAAAGTGGCTGCTTCCTCTGCAAAACAGGTTTGATTTTTTTTCCTCACACATTTCTATTTTCTGTAATCGAGTTTTAAAATAAAAGGGAGGTCAGTTTGCTCATCCTTGGGCTTCTTGAAAAATTATTGAAAGTCAGAGATATGTGGAAGGTACCATGACCTCTTCTGTACACCCCATGAAGGGGCAGCCCAGTGAAATTCTTAACTCAATTTGTCAACAAACTTATGACAAACACTTGAATTAATTAAAGTATTTGTGGAGTAATTTATCTAAAATGAAACTTTGATATCAAATGCTAAGCAGAGGCAGATGTTATTTTAGAAAGCACATCAATTTACTCATTTTCAAGAAAATTAGTTAGGAAATCGCTGCACTTTTTGCATTAAGAAAACCCCCAACAACCTTCAGGAATTTAGAATTTATTTAAGCTCCTATACAAGGTAAGCATACAAAGCATGAATTATGTTTTATTCAGACATTCCCTCAATTTTCACCACTGGAGAAAAACAAACAAACAAACCCAAAACACCCCAATATCCATGGAACAACTTCTATTTTAATTACAGCTCTCTAAAGGTTCAAGTTTGCTATTGTTGCCACAGGGTTCATGTTTCTAAAGTTTTCTGGGTATCTGAAGGAAAAATCCTGGATAATTCTGTAATCTTGGATGTAAGGGTAACATTTCTTCTCACATTCCTGGGGTTGCCTTACATATATGAAGAGTGACACAGCTACCTGGACAGCGAGTAAGCTGCTTCCCAAAGGCTGTTAAACATCTGTAGCTTATGTTTCCAAACAAGTTTTGTAATTGTGAGTAGAAGCCACTGACACTCATTAATAATACATCCAAGTAGTTTGCATTTGTTCCAGTAGATATGCTGTGATTTAAGGATGTTAAAGAATTAAAGATTACTGTATTTCTTGTTCATAATTCCTGCTGTTTAATTATCCTTATGATATCCCACTGAGAGGCAGTACCTGAGCTGAGTTTGAATTCCACTCACTTCAAGAAGAAAAATTAAACTTGCACTGTTTAGCAGAAAGAAGTGAGGTAGAGAAAGGGAACACTGAAAGGAGATCAGCAGTATCTTCAAAAGTCTGTAGAAGATATTGGCAGAGTAACCATGTGTGATGGTTACAGAAGGGAGCACTGGGCAACCTCACCAAGAGTGGAAGATGCAGTGGCTCTCCCTGCTGAGGTTTCTGAGGACAGACTCAAAACATTTGTAAAAAACCTCCACCCTTGGCAGAGTGGGGCTGCCCTTGGGAACTGAAGCAGGTGGCCACTTGAGTTTTTCCAACATAAACCATTCTTTACTTTAAGTGTTGATATTAATTTACAATCTATTGCATCAGGACTCAGGTCTGTTTGCTGGATTCATGAGCACAATAGTGTCACCTTTGTTTCTAATACAAACCCACACCCACATTTTATTTTAAGATTTTGACTCATCATATAGACGTAGCATGTCTTACCCTAGGTTACTCTTACCAAAAATGCAATCTCCCCATTCCTGAAGACTCCTAGTAATGTCAGTGGGAGAACTTACATGAGTAGGAATACACAAACATGTTCTTTGTTGTTAAATCTTTATTATTCTAGTGAAAACTAGCTTGGCACAAAATAAAAGTGGTGCTATTAACCATGTTAACAGAAATATTAATATTACTGGTGTGGTTATTAAGATTCCAAAGGATGCAATATGTTTCAAACACCAAAAGGGTGCAATTCAACACAGTCACTTGCCACTCACAAACAAGTTGTGCACGTACTTTTATTTCCTTTTTCCTTAGCATAGGAAAAAGATCAGGCCCTGATGTTAATGGGTAGGCTCCTGGCTTTAATAAATATGATGGCAGTCTTGCCATAGGCTTCATTAAATAAAAATAATAAACAATCAGACTTTGAGTTCAGTGCTTACGTGTCCATTCTGCTTTTCCTTCTTGCTAACAAGGCATGTTCTGGCTTGCTTTATAAAATTCATATTCTTTTACAAATAAATGCTTCTTCAGCACTGTTCTACAAAAACGGACTAATCACAGTTTAGAACATAAATTGTGGGAACATAAATAAAAAACCAACTCTTTCCCTCCCCCTACTCCCATTCCATCTTCAAGTTTCACTGTGATTGGATTGAGATTGCCAGTAGAGTTGGACAGTTTACGAGCTGTCCCCAAAATCCTGAATGATGTGTTCCTTGCTGAGCCTGTGCCCCCCAGGATCCGCCAAGCAGACATCACACTAATCCAGTATTGAACTATTCAAGCATGTGGGAGTTCGAGCTGTCAAGAACTGTAAGAATCATATGCAAGAAACTCAGCTTTTCTCTTTTTCTTGCCCATTTCATATATGTAACCACATTTATCAATATGCTATGTGTTCATCTCACCACTCACCTATTTTGATTTCTTGCTTTGAAGAAGCCACTATAATCAATCTAAACCAATCTAAACAACCCAAGGAGTCTCGTATGTTCACTTCAGAAAGAGCTTCTGTGAAGAAAAGGCTTTTACAATTCACACCCAAGATGAATGCGAGGGTAGGCAGCTGAAATGGGACAACTCTCAGTGGTCAGGGGCTTCCACTGAACCCTGAACAACAATGGAGCCTCTTTTCCCCTGCATCTGCAAACATTCTCAATATGACCCCAGAAAACACTGGATAGTTTGGCAATGAAGAATTTATGCAAACCATTAACACTCCCATTTCCCACCCTCCCCAAGTTTAAAGAGAGGGGGAAAAGAGAGAGAGGAGAAGTGCAGTGCAAGTGCCCAGCTTCCCTTGCTCAGGCTCCCTCTGTGCTCAACTGTTTGCAAATGAAACAGCATGATTTGGTCTGAATACAGGGTTTGGCACGGTTTTAAGAATACTACATAAAATTCTGAGTCACTCCTCAGAAATGCCTTGACACAGATTTACTCCTGGGTTACACAGTGTAATGACCCTGCACTCCTGAGAAAAAGCTTTTTTTCTTCCTTCTTGAAGACCTGTTTTTTGGCTATGCTCAGTGTGGGGATGCACTGTTGTGTACAAGTCAGGAAAGGTTAAGCAAAGTAGACACTCCCTAGAGTTATTATATGACCTCATGAATGGAAAACATCCCAGCCTGAGCTTTCTGCAGCAAAGTGGGCAATCTCTATTTCAAGAAAATGTTTTTATCATTTATTATGTCATAAGCAAAAGAGTAAAATAAACTGTTTATTATCATATATAAAATGCTTTTGACCAGCCAACTGAAAAACTAATTTCATTTTCTCATTACACTGCCTCAGGCATCCTTTAACGTCAATTTTTATTACAGACAAAGAAGGGAAATTTAAATTATCAGTTACAGTGGAAGCAAAACATTTGTTTCAGATTTTTAAAAAGTAAGACTAATAAGCACTGAACCTGCTAATCATTCTTGGTAATTACCATTAATTTTGCAAGAAATGGAAGAGAGGTCCTAGGGATCTGTATTTTAATGCCCCAGAAGGAACTCTCCTGTGTGGAAATATTAAGGTTTCTTAGAAAATTTGAAACCATAAAACCAGAAATCTCTGCAGAGCCTGCTGGGTCTCATTGCACTGGAATAGGAAAGTTAGTTATAGAGATGCTCCCTGAAGGAGAATTAGAGGCATTTTTCTTGCTTCTAGGTGGAATTTGCTGTTCTCCTTTGGGTATGATTAAACCAGCTTCACCAGCACAGTCACATGCCTTCTCATCTTTTATGCTTCCACAGAGCATTGGATTGCAGCACTTCAATGGACTCACCAAGCACAACAACCACATGCCCACAAGGGGGTCTCTCAGAGCCCAGTTCTGCCCCCACCCAGGTGGGGCATCACAGCCCTTTGACTCCACAAAGTGGTCGTGCTAGAGCAATCCCAGACTGCAAGTGGGGCCCATGGGGACGCCTGAAAGAGACACAGAATGGAAAATAAATAAATAACCTGCAGATACCAGTGACCCAATAAGTCATTTGGTGCTGTGGCTTTTCACCAGATGTGAAGGCCTTTTGGAGATACATGGTCAGAAAAGTGATCAGCAACAAGACTGAAACAGTTCACATAAGTATTTACTTACGTAAATAGTATTAATTTTGTGACTCTCTTAATTTGTTTTTTTTTCCCCTTGGAAGATTCAGAGTGCTACAAGCTCATCACCAAGCAGTGCCTATCAGAGCCTGTAGCAAAACATTTAATCATCTGGTGCTTGCAAGACCTTCCATGTACTTCAGCTACTGGGGGACTGGCAGCAGGGAGGACTTTTGTGGGTGTAACATCAACTGTGCAATGATACCAAAAGTGATGTGCTTCTTACAAGAAGCTTTTGCCATAAACTCTACCAAAGCTGCATGTTCTAACAGGACAATAATACAGTAAGACATTTCATAAGAAAAGAGAACGTCACATCCGTTTGTGTAACAATTTCAAAGATATTTCCAATCCAAATCTCAAGCTACTCACAGATGTGGGAATTCAGGCTATTCATTTTCCTGAGACATCTTTAAGAGCCATTCTGTTTCCTCTCCATCTTTTCCCTTTTTTTTTTTTTTTACCTTTTCCATAATTTTCTTCCTTTTTGCAGAAATTCTGGTCTGCACAGGGAATGATGAATTTCAAATGATGACAGAATATTATCTTAAATGACTATCACTGTCCTGCATAGAAAAGACTCCAGTGAAGGATACATATAAATATATGAAGTTTTAATTCACTTACATATTACACAACATCTTCAAACAGTGGAGGTGGTGATGGATAGAGGAACAAAGGTAGAAGTGTGTGCTATGAACATGGTCAGCTCAGTGGCTTTCTGAAGCCAAACTACAGGGAGTTCGATCCTTATCCATCTGCAAAAATCAAATTGGCAACCTCTTAAACCTGGCTAATATGGTAATTGTTAGGGATTATTTACTTTTAAAGCATCCAGGACAGTTCTTCCTGGGATCCGGGTGAGAAGGATCACTCTGGCCAGTTCGAGCTGATCCTCAGCTCTTGGATCTTAGTGGAGTTATTCTAACTTATTCAGTAATTAGGGAGTTGATACCAGTTCAGAACATGGTTTGTACATGCCCGTTTGCAATGTTATGTGCAGTATCCATCACAAGACAAAAATATCCTCATTTAGATCAAAACCCTAGATAGGTGTTTTTCTATTTTATTTCATGAAATTTGTTTAAATATTTCAGGCCGGTGCTTGAACGATCACCAATAAAAGCTGACTTACCATTTATCTCCTTTCTAAATGACATGTTGATTTAGGGCTGCACGGCACATCAATTATAACATGACTAAGGCCACCTCAATTATTTTTTATTTAAGTCTACACATTATCTGTAGGTGTTTCACTGCCAGGCTAACACTGAGGTTGTGGCAAGTACCCTTCACTTTAAAGTTCTTCTGGCTTTTGCCAGGCAAAATTAATGTTATTATTAAGCCATTGAATCCTAATGTAATTCATCTTAAAAACAGGCAGCTGCAAACAGTTAGTATGTAAGGATGATGAGCAAAGCTGGCTCTTTTTCACTCACAGGAACCTACCACTAGCTAACAGCATTGCAATATGGTTTGCTTGGGTCTGTAAAACACTCTAGTCTTTTAGGACATAAAAGTAATATAACACTGGATTAAGGGTATAAAAGGTGCTAAAATAACATTTCCAGAAAGCAAGAAAGATAGATAAAACAGAATGCACTCACTATACAGAAGTAAATACAGAACTTTAAGAATACCTTCTATTATCCCTGTGAATATTCTCAGGAGGATAAGGAGGCTTTATATCACAGATAATTAAATGCAGGCTCTTTACTATTATATCTGTTGTATTCCAGAGAGCAGTAGGTTATAGGGCAATAGACTGAAATTAGATTTTAGCAGAACATGTGTCCTGACCTTTCTTTAAAGCAGATCTATTTACTTTATAATGCAGTTCATCTTGTAGGAACTGATGTACTCATAGCCAGTGTAAAGGTTAAGACATATGCGACTCTTAAACCTTCTGGCTTCTAACTCTGACATAATTCTCTTTGCTTATATTGTACAAAGAGATATTTTAAATAGCCAGTGTTGAAAATAATCTTTCTTTGTGGTGATGTTAATTTCAGCTATCGTAACGTTTATACAGGCAGTGGAGCAAATGCATTTCTAAATTGCAAATCTAATGGGCCTGATCTTCTCAGTGTAAATCAGAGCAGCTCCACTGAATCAAATACTGAAGCCAAGGAAATTTCACTGATTTATATCTAGGTACCTAACTTGGAGCTTAAAAGGATTAAAACCAGATTTACATGAGTGTAAGTGATAAGATCTTGGCCTCCTGTATTTTGATACATTATGGGGCAGATTGTGAAACCCTCATGTCAGTGGCACAACTTGCATGAGTAAGTGCTCACCGATGTGGCTGTGGGCTGCACAATCTGGCTCTGTATTACACACATGTAAACAACTAACCAAGAGAAAGTTATTACGTGGCTTTGATGATCTCATAAATAAACACGTCATGACACTTAAGTAGCTTTAATAGTATCAGAACCACAAGAAATATGTACGGTCCTATATTACAGATACCCTGTGTTGTAGTCTTTAAACAAAATGGATGAGAGTTGAATCAACTATATCATGCCATGATTCTGGATACCATTTGATTTGCAGATCAAAACCAGCATAAAATAGGACAATGTTACCCTATGCAATGCAAATAGGTGGGTTTGCACATTCCTCTTACTACTCTTGCTGTTGTTGTCTATTGATCACACAAAATCTTTTTCCTTTCACTGTTGATCTTATTTTTTCCTCTTGATCTTATCTGCCTTAATGTCATTTATTTTCTTAGCAAGACCTACACATTTGCAGCACTACCTTTTTTTACAGTAGGTAAATTTATCTATTAATACTGCTATTAATATAACACTAACATATCTAACAGACATTGCAAGTGTGTGTTTATGTGTATTTCACTGACATCAGTGCACATACACATACATTCACAAATTTTGTTTCTATGTACATCATGTAGGTTAATTCACAAGAAACAGTCAAATTTAAGTGGTAACATCATCCAAGGTCTTCAGACATACGCTGTTTAGTATCTACCTCAAAATGCATGCCCACCATGGAACCACTGCTATGTCCCAGCAGAAAAGCGCTTTGTGACATGATGTTCTGCAGCCACTCAGGGCTGTGTAACCACGTTGCTGTAACACATCACTTACTCAGCCAAAGGTGAAAGATTATTGAATCAGCTCACTTAACGTGTCTGTAGCTCTTAACCACTAAACACTATGTAGCACTACCACCAATATGTGTGTGCCTTTCTCTACTGACAGTACCATAAACAATAAATACAAAAGAAATGGAACAAAATAGCATTTTTCTTTCAGACAAGTAGTAGTTCATTTTAGGGAAGTTTCCTTTGAAACTAGTCTGACCATTTGGGAAACAATCAAAATGCAGTGTGCAGGGATAATACTTCAATTGGTTGGGAGGTGGAGTTGAAGACTGGCACCTAAGCAACTTCTCAAACATTTCAGGAAGCAAAACAAAAGAAGACTTTTACAAAGTAAGCAGGTAGAAACAAAAGAGCAACTAAGAGATCAGCTAACAGAGCCTCCTGGACTCAGGCCACCCCAAAGCTGTTTTATCATGGACCAGGAATCACTCACTTCCCAAGGGGCTGGAGAAATACCTCCCAAGGAATATTCTGTCTGTCTCAACGACTATTCTAAAAAATGTGTTTCCATTTAGGCCAAAGGACATTCCAAACGAAGTTAAAGTAACCAGAACAAACAAATAGAAAGGTAGAAGTGTAATGTGCTGTGCACCTGCACAGCAACACAAAATTCTACATTAATCTTTGAGAAATATAAAAGATCATGCCTCAGAGAAATAATTTGTTTAAAAAATAATTTTCCTCGTCTTAGTTTTTATACCTACTATTTTCATTCCTCTCATTCACATGAATTACAGATTCTAGTTTTATAAGCCATAGTAAAAAGCAATAAGCAGTAAAACTAGGAGGTTTCCAGGGGAGAGCCTGAACCAGTAGTTCTGTTTTGACATGATATGATAAATATCGATTCATCTGGCTGTTAGGCCTTTCTACTGGATTATCCCAAGTCACTTTTTATTACTGTGAGCAGAGACACACAGAGCTGTACCAAAGGGTTCACCACAATTAGCAAACAGTAGTACCCATGTGGAGCCCCAAGCCTGTGGCAGCAACACCCCTGGAAGCCTCCTGCACAGCCTGCCTCCTCCCAGCAAAGCTGGGCTTTGTACTAAAGGCCTAAGACAAGACTAGAAAATTCTCGTCCCAGAAAATGCAAGCCCAAATACATAGCACCTGAGATAATTTAATTTGTTGGCATCAAGTCATTCATGTAGGTATATAGAGAAAAGAAAGGCCAGGAAAGGAGGTTTGGCAGGAATATTTGCTCACCACACACTTTTCTAACCAAGGGAAGTAAAAGATGATTTTAAAGGATGACCCAGGATGGGAGCTGCATTGTTGCCTGCTCAGCTCTATGAGCAACTGGGCTCTCAGCAGGACCCCCATTTCCTCTGACATTCCTGTCCTTATCACACTTCCATCTGTCTCATGGCTACCGGAGTGAAGAAGTGTGCCTTGCTAATGTCACTCAGAAGAGAGGGAAAGAAACCTTCCAGGTTTCTATGTGACAACCAGACTTCAGAGAAAACAAATATTTTGATGGAGCAGCACTTTTTACCAGCAAAAGTACCAGGAAAAAAAGGATATGATGGCTGACAAATACAGCTGCAGCCTTACCACTATCACATCTGCTGTAGAAAATGGGAATTTAGAGGGCTGTTTCTGTTGGTACCATGAAGGGCTGAAGAGAGGGACTCTCCAAAGAACATGGCAGCACTAAGGATTTCCCTGCAGCATCTTCTCTCGGTACTTTGAGACTCTAAGGCCCCTGGCATGACCTAAACTCTGCCCCTGCCACAAGCAACGGGAGGCAAAACAGCAGAGAAACTCCTTCTCTTTTCTCTCAAAGCAAAGCTTTACTGCAAAAGGGATGATTTGTCCTGGAGTGCAAAAACAGCTCTGAGAAGAGCCAGCCCATGTGATGGTTGCTATTTGAGTCCAGTCACAGGAATGAGAAGTAGCTGAGAGGCTGTAACAGAACATATGGCAAAACGCAGTCTGTGCTTCCCTGTGCTGCTTCAGAGGCAGCCAAGAGATTTTCCTGGTGAGCACTACCAGGCACAGACTGGCTATGGGGAAGTTCTTGCAGTCCCTGGCATGAGCACCTCTCCCCTCCTTTCGCTCATTTTCTGACATGTTCCTTAAGTTTCTAAACTCTGACCCACTCTCCTTCCTCAGAGCAACCGCACACAAGGGCTGCATTATGCACTGGGAGATAAGGGAAATGGTGAATCATGAAAAACAGTAATTAATGCTGAAATGCTGTATATGGTGGGGTTTTTTAATCCATTGCATAAGATTAGTGTTTTCTATAGATATTTTTTCCAGTAAAAGACTAGGTTTTCTCTTAAAGCTAAAATAAAAAGCAAACTCTGAAATAGCACCAAACCCATAATCTTGGTAATCTTTCTCAGTAATCCAATTTTCCCACAAAAATTTACTTATTCTGGCAAGCTCCAAATCTGTGGAGCAATTAGCACTGGCATAAGGGATATCAGCACTGATTTTAGTGTGAGTAAAATGGCTTCTTAGAGGAAAAGTAGATATATTATAGAAGAGGCCTTACATAATAACCTTTTTGTAAAGCTTGGATGGCAAGATGATTCTGTAAGACACTGAAGTCACATGTCATTAATCAGAAATGACAGTCTTTATTCATGTATATTTGACTGAAACTGCATAATTTTAGACTCCAATAGCCCTGAATAAATGACCCTAAGTATAGCACTTTTTCAAATTGACAGTGATTGATGATGGACCAAAAAATTATGAACACTGAAGAAGTAAACATGAAAAACAGACAAACCCTTTAGTATCACACAGATTTCTTGTTTTCACTTTTCTAACTCTTTCACTCATTTTTATCTCTGTAACCTTGCTCATCATGCTTTAATCATTTTTATGCTGCTGCATTTGTTACATTCTGCCTACAGTGCCCCCACACTAAACCCTGAGCTTGCTGAAAGATTCATTCAGATAAATGGAATTGATTTCATATTTTCCCATTCATTAAAAGAGTTTTTAAAGTTAGAAACTCTTTATGCAGTATGAAACCAAAGAAACTGATTACTTCTAGACAGCATTTATCTACATCTCTTGACAAAACTGCAGAGCCCTCGCTCACGTGAGCAGCATTTCTTACAGAATGAGTGGTTAACCAGCCTCACCAGAGCTGCAGCAGCCCTGGAGCTTCCAAGTCCCTTTTATAAACACAAGCCACCTGCCTGACCATGGGATAAATAATGTAAATAATGTTCTCTAAGTAATTAAAACCCCACCCTATTGATCGTTTTACAAACCACTATGTGCTCACACTAATTGATGAAATAGTAAAGAGAAACTGGAACCTAATTAAATTCATTGTGCATAAACTAGTGCTCGTCCATAGCAGTATCCACTGCTGGAATTAATTACTGACCCCACCTCAGACCCAGCACTGTGCCTCGGCACCAGCTGATGCTCCCTACATGGAGAGGACACAGGGCTGAGCCTGGAATTAAATAGAGTTTCTATACCTTCCCCAAAGGGTCTGCCTATATTGGAGCCTGAGTTTATGGCATGACATCTATACTAGGGACAGCATGAGCAAGCACCCCTGGCAGAGGGGGTTCACCTATTTGCTGGTAGGGCTGGTGCACCTTTCTGAGCCACCAGGATGGGACCAGCTGGGAGATGAGAGAAGAGCAAGTGCTGCCCTGCACCTACTCCCTCTGCCCCTGCAATCAGTCACCAGCAAGACATGGTTTCTGATTTCAGATGGGCTTCAGATGGTTTAATCTACAAAACAGATTTCATGGCATGAGCAAAGAGACTGAGCAAGAGGAAAGCCAGTGGCTTGCAAAATGTAAAAACATTTGGATGTGTTTTGTAATTCAGCTCCTGACAAAAAGCTTTAACATCTGAAGATTAAATTAGAAATAGGAGGTGGTTGTATTTTTTTCTCTTCAGATTGGGCATTGGCCAAGTATGAGCATCGTCCAGAAATCACCATGGCCCTGCTATTTCATTTTGCCACTGAGGCTGGTGGTTGGATTGATCCATCACATACTGTTTGATTCCCCTCACAGTCCTCAGGGCTGTGTGTGGCAGTGGTTAGTCGTCCTGGCAACTGAAACACAGTTCTAGATGCTGCTTTTATCTAGTAGTTTACAACAACACAAATCCCTTCTGCTTCTCAGGCTCAAATGAAAA
>JAOXXN010000162.1:11399954-11430348 GCA_026770055.1 Myrmophylax atrothorax | reverse complement strand
ATGAAAAGTTTTTGGGGTTTTGTTTAGTTTTGTGGGGGTTTTTTAAACCAAAAAAATCTTGGTTTTCGTAAGAGCTGGCAGTTGTTATGAAGGTAAAAATGAACTTTAAAACTTCCCATTGGTATTAATTCACTGTATTCCAAAGCTTTGAAATGATTCTGGGAAATTAAAATTCTGCATGGTTTCATTAGGATGCACGTGCTGTTAGACTGTATAAAATGAAAGACTTTTATTATCACTTTTCCCTATCATGAGAGTGACTTTCATATTGGATTAATAAGGCTAATATTGCCACTGCATTATCACTTTATGAAAATTTGCTAATGAGATTTGAAATTGCTTAATGAAAATATCCCAGTTCTTCCAAACACCTACCCTGATGACCACCTGCTGAAAGCTGGACTGCACGGCCACTGCAGAAATGGGAGTGACTACCTGATGAGGAAAACCTTGATGTTCTTCCACACTGCCTCATGTCATGTCATTCCACATCAAGGTCCCCTGAGTTACACCATGTTGGCCTAGTTTAGGGCTTCACACAGTGTAACAGAAGGTGACAGGGTGCAATCCAAGCAATAAACTCTAAGGATGCTGTTGCCTCATTAAAGCTTCACTTGTGCAACAGGGCTGGATGCTGCCACAATCAATATTCCCGGTCTGCTGAACCCCAAACCCCACTCAGAGCCCACACCTCTCTCCAAACTGGGGTGGTCAGACCATGCTGCAGGCAGTGGGAGTGCAGGGGGATATACCCTCGCACAGACCTGCTGACACTTCCCATATTTCAAAATAAAAATTAAAAAAATCCAAAAAACAAAAACCAAACCAAACAACAGCAGCAGCAGTTATTCCCTGCTGGTTACTTTGAATAGTTTCCGCTTTGGGGCTAAATATGAAAGGCTATTTTTTTTTCCAGTTTTAAGCTTAGCTTGTCCCACTTTGCTATTCCTTGCCCAGAGGAAGCATAGCCATGGTTTGGACAGTTCGAGAAGTAGCTGCCCTTATGAATTTGCAAGAGGGAAGATCTTGGAGGCATTTACCATTGGGAGACGCCCAGGAGCACTTTGGGACTAGAAAACAATTGTGATAGATATACAGACCAAGTCCATATATTTGCAACAGATCATTGAAGAGGACCACTTTTCACTTCTTAAAATAATTGCTGAAGGCCATCTGACTCCTCTGGAAAGCAATAAAGCTCCACTTTTTCCTCACTTCCAACTGTCAGAGTTTTCTACTGGGCCATGAAGACAAAGAGAAGAAAAGCTGGAAAAGTCTTGGTCATAATTCTGCATTCCGTGGCACAATTCTCAGCCATGGAATTATGCAAGAGAGGAATCTGTCCTCGGGTGTCTGCTTTCTTCCTGCCATGTGTCATGGCTTGTATTGCTGCATTCAATGCCCAGTGAAACAAAAAGAGCCCTCTCTGTAGCAGCATTTGGGCTGACATTAGCTGTGTGAAGGGCTCTGTACAGGGAGCAGTGTGCTGTGCTCCAGGAACCACCAAATGCCAGTGTTTATCCAGCAGGAATCTGGAGCATCTGAATTTCTCTTTTGTCTTTTTTTTTCCCTTTATTTTTTTACTATCTTTTCACCCAAGTGAAAAACTTACAGGGAAGAGCCACTACGCATTTTAAAAACAGAGTAGTGAGCAGATGTTAATCCAGCCCAAGCAATCACCATGAATTTTTGTTTAGACCACAAGAAAGATGAAGCTGTTACTAGAGTGTGCGTGCACGTGTTGCACATCAGGGCCACCCTACTGCAGGTTTTAATGCAGAAACCCTAATTTTAGACGCACAGCCACAGTAACACTGATAGGTCCCTTAGGTCAAGCAGTTCTCTTTCACACTGGGCTCCTGGTGCCCCTCAGATTCACACCAGCTAGGATTCACCAACACACCAGAGACCTCTGATGTCCAACTGAGGCCATTAGCAGTCGTTTCCAAGCTTATAGCCCAGAACATTTTAGATTTACTTTTTGGTTTCTTTTTACTTCCCTCCAGGTTGATATGATTTCACCAAACATCTGGGAAACATACACACCTTGATTTGAGCACTGTGCCAAAAGCAGGTGGCTCAATTGGTTATGTCATTATTTAGTCAATCCCCAGAACAAAAAGCATAAACAAAGTTACATGAATCAATGTTAATGAAATATTAAATCAAGGACTCCCAAACAGTCTACATGTATTGATCTGACAAGGAAAACCACTGAAACGAGCAAAAACCCCCAGTGCCTGAGCTAACCTCCAACATGGACGTTGAGAGACTCGGAGCTCCTCATTCTCATTCACACAAAGGTTACTGAGGTTTCACTGGCAACATAAAGATACCTCAGAGGGGATATAAATATTCAATCCTTAAGGTCCATTTATATTGCTAGAGGGGGGTAAAGTGGCCTTAGGGTAAATGAGAATTAAGATAATAGATTTTAAGGCCAGAAGGGATCACTGTTATTACTTAGTCTGACCGTAGAGTTTTGCCCAGTAATTCATTTGTTGAGTTGATGCCTTCTGGTAGCAGGAGTGCATCTCAGTGCCACAGGTATTTACTGCCCAGTGAACCATAAGAATACTTTGCAATTAATATGCCAAGGCTACACAGTGAAGTGAAGTGCTCTTGTGGTATCCAGACATCCCACTTGCAAGAGCTGGGTCCCTTCTGTTTGGGCTACATCCCACCAGGCTGGGAGTGTCCAGGCCAATAGTACCACTTGAGCATTTTGGCTGAGGTACAGCAACAGAAGGAGCAGTCAGGACAGCCATCCGAGGAAAGTACATACAAGGAACTTGTTCTTCAGTGGTTAAGGCAACTGATTCACACGTATGCAGGTCACAGCCTGAAAGCAGAGACTGTGTCCCCCTGTTCTGCTGCTGATGCTCACGGTCATTGGTGCTGAGAAACACAGTGCTGAGACACACAGCTCCAGCAAAAAGTGAGAAGCTGGGAAGAGACTAGCACCGAGGTAGATGCAGTAGTTGCAGTCTGAAATGCAAGAGGATGCAGTACCTGACAATGGGGCTCATCTCCCATCCTTCTGGGTACAGAAGTTCATATGCACAGCGTTGGGTCAAGCTCTTTGTGCTCTAGGTGACCTACTTTTTAAAAAATTGGGTTTAAAATGTAGGCCCTTGAAAAAAAAAAACAGATGCTGCAAGTGAGTTGAACAATCTTGGGTAATTAAATTGTAATAAAAAATTTGCTTCATTCATTAACTATGGTAATTGACCAAAAAGCAATAGGACACCTGCTATTTTCATTATAACTGCCCTGATATAATTCAGGATGCAATCTCCATGTGGAACAGGTCATTTAAATTTAACATGGCTTCAGATTATTGTATTAAACAGCTCATAAATATCCTCACATTTTATTTCCAATCACTGCTTTCAATGGAGTTTGACTAAAGCTGTATCCTTAGCCCAGGATTTATAACAAACAGCATTTCACCAGATTTCTAAGAGTATTCTCATCTTCTTTTGCTCATTCCTCTTGGACTTATCCAGCATGAAACGTAGTCTTTATAGATCTCTCAATGATCAGTGGCTGTTGCCTTCTATTTTGTTTAATTGTTATTTAAATGTGATAATGTACCGCCTTATTGTTATTTTTATTTATTATTTACAATGTGCCAATAGATGGAAGTGTCTCCCCTACAGAGTACTGTCTGACAAACAGACGCACTGGAGATGCAAAAAAGCACTCTTATTTTCAGCAGAGGCCTTTTCTTTACATCCTGCAGAAGAAGGATTTATTGTCTAAATGTATGGATGTCAATGCTGAGCCAATTCTGCAGCCCAGTCAGACAGGGCTCTTCTTGCAGTAATGTATTTACCCAAATACCAATCATTGTTGCAACTGGTTGCAAGGATCACAAAAAACATGTTTCTTGTAGGTTTAATTTAAGTAGAAATGGAGTAGTAATAAGTAAAAAGAGAAAAAAAATAAGATGAATTCATATGAAGTAACCTTTTCAGTGTTGGGGGTTTTTTTACTGTAAAAACTACCCCAAAGCTCCCAACTTGTATCTTGAGAATTTTAGCTAAGCTGCTTCTTGGCTGTGTTTTGAAAGGGCTCTGCTTATTTTCAGTTTCAGCTGTACAACTTGTACAGCACATTGAATGATTTAACCAAGCAGATTTAAAGTTCAGTAGACAGTGTTCTTTGTTAGATTTTAGTCACATACCAAATTCAATAGACTCTGCTGCAGGCGTACGTCAAAATGCCAGGAAGGCATGAGACATTGTTGAATATGTTGGAGTTTATTGTTTAGAAAAAATTAAACTTGGTCTCTCATTCAATCTTTTTAATTAAATAGTCATACTCTAAAGCTCAAGAGACAAAGGAAAAGAGAGAATAAAGACAGTTGTTCTGTAAAACACAACAGATATTTCTTTATATCTGTATTGAACCAGTGGGTATATGTCATCTTCTCTAAAAATAAATACAAATGTTTTGGGTAAATGTGTGCCAAGCAATGAATTATCATCACTACTGCTAGTTATTACCTGCATAAGATCATTAACAAACAGACAGCTTTTCTGCATAAATAGAGCTGTGTTTGTTTCCTAATAAGAACTGCCATCATATTCTCTGCTGGGGAGTTTTGGAAAACAAGTCTTAGATCTCTCTCTAAAGACCTCACACAAAAACTGAACAGCCATATGTGATAGCTACCTAAAAATCAAGTCATTTTTCTGCTCCCTGTCTGCAAATTTGTCCTTAGATATGAACACTGAGCAGACTCTATGCCAGATCCTTCATGTTAGGCATCAGCATTAAATTGCTTAAGCCTGGAGAACTGAGTCTGCTGAGCCTCCCATGTCAAGGAATCCACTCAAAGGCCACTATTAATAGTCTGGCCACAAACCAGACCCACTGGATTCAGAGTGGGAACACTTGAAAAGCGCTCAAAGTGTGGGCAACCACACCACCAAAAACCAGCAGCCTTTAAGTTTGTCGCCCCTGTGATGCTGGAAGGATGTTCCCTCTCCAGGGGTCACAGTGGGAAACATTCTGGTCACCAGCAGATTTATGCCTGCAGTTTGTTAAAGCATGAAAGCAAGATTTTAATTTCAGGCCATCCATGGGACATGGTGCTTTCCACTCTGTGCCATGTTTGCCCAGACAGTAAAACATGTCACCAACCTACATTAAAAATAACAATGGTTTTGGCTGCTCTCTGGCATTGACTGTAAGATCATCAAAATAACTAACAACAGAAAGAATAAATCTCTTTTATCCTAGTAAATGCTAAATTGTGTGACAGAAGTGCTTAATTCTTGCAAATGTAATGAGAATGGGAAATGGTACAAATTCTAAACTATTGAATTACAATCTTTAAATCATAATCCTGTTTTCTTACTTGCAGCCTTAATTCACAGTATCTCCCAGCAAACCAGTCAGTAACTCTTTAGATTGGGCTTCTTAATGTTCATATTCTTAATTATCTATTTAATGTGGGTAGAAAAAGTTCATTATTTCTCTTCACTCCTATATATTTAAATGCAAACCAAAGTTTTACATGGTTATGGCCAAAATATGCACCATTTTCTTTTACAAAACTGAGGTCAGTAGTCACATAATTAATGGTGATCAAATGGGAGCCATGGTCTTAGAAGCAGGAGCCTCCATCTGTTACTATTGAAACTGAGCATTACTTAGCCAGTTTGTCACAGCAGGGACAGGTCAGTGATGAGGGTACTCAACTTTAGTAGTATTTGAACAATAAAATAAGGAAATACTGGTAATGTACCTACAGTTTGACAATGAAAGAAAATTAGTAGTCATTGTTCAGTGCTTGACAATCAAGCTTAAGGCTTGGAAGAAACTAACTTAATACAGTTAATTTTCCCACTTAGCCTTCCATTGGCATGGATTTCGCCTATAGAGTTTGTTCATGAAACTCAGTTTTGGCCTCCCCATTCTGAAAATTCCTAAAGCCAGAGTAACCTTTGCAGAGGTTTTAAAATTAGTCCTTTTAACATAAGACTTAAAAATAGAGGTCGCAAAAGTTTACCCAGCCCATTCTCCAGTGTCAAACACCAGCTGCTCTGGTGTGAGGGTAAACACAAGAAACACACAACATGCTCTTTTCCCAGACTGCCTTCCAGTCTCTCATAAATTTTATCAAGGGGGCTTCCCAAACCAGAAATGGAGCCTTTGTGTTGAAGAAACCTGAATGGATTTTCCTTGATGGCTGACCAGTCCACCCTGTGAACCCTCATAAACTTTTAGCATCCTGTCAGGAGGAGTCCAGCAGGTTGAATATCTATTCTGCAAGAGTAATGGGATGGCTGGGCCAGGTGCTGTACAGAAAAGGAGTGCAGGGCTTAACCTGTTGCATTTATACATCAAAGCATGTATTTAGCTGAGAGTACAGTAGCTGTGTGGCGGGGGGGTTGTTGTTGGGGTTTTTTTAAGCAGAAGTTAACTTTTTTATTCAGTTGAACAGGCTTGAGGTAAATTCTACCAACTTTCATTTTCAACTACAATAACCAATAATCACTTACAATCCAGGTGCTGGGGAGGTGTGCAAGAACCTTTTAAAATGTAAAATAACATGATTCTGTGAAAAATAGAAAGGAAATAATTTTCAGTCTAAAAGCAGTTGGAAAATTCCTGATGTGTACTCATTAAAAGTGCCTTCAAGATATCAAGACAGGCTTTCTCTGTAAATGCCAGATGAATAAGGTAAGCAGCAACCATGATGTACAAAATGCTTCAATGAATGCAGTTGGATTTGGTTTATGCTGCTGGGTTTGATTTTTTAAGCAAATCTGTATTGCTTAAAAGAGCTGTATATGTACCAAAAGTGGGAAAGGAGTAAGAGAAACTAATCCCACTTCTTTGTAAAGAAAACCCAGCAATGTTGATTGTGCTTTGTGACCAAATATTGGGACAGTGCAGGCAGCACTTTTTTTTGTAATTACTTGGCTCCTTCATTGCTTGCATGTGGAAAGCGAGACACTGCACTCACAAATATGTGATTCAAGTCATACTATAAAGGGAAACAGTATCAACTCCTTCAACATCCCCAAATTTTTCCCAGCCCCAGTATTGCTCACAATCAGTCATGCAGGGCTGCAAAACTAAACAGGACTCCACTGGGCTCCAAGTCAAACGGCCTTCCCCTCACTGCCAGCAGGCATATAAGCACAGCTCTGAATTATAATAATTCTTTTATGTTATAAAAGTGCAAAAGGTGCTCTGTCAAGATTCGGTCCAGTAGCACCAAAGCCATTGTGAGCTTTACAATGGATTTCAGGAGGTGATGGCTAAACTCCCAGTGGCACTGAACTAAAAGTATAGGCTGGAAATTCAATATATAATACTGTAATGAGTTAATGAATCTTTATTCAAGTGCTGTTTAATTCACAGAGGAATCATATATCTACTCTGCTCCAAGGACTCAGTTTCTTACAGTGCCTCACCAGCAAATCTCAGTCACAGCACATTTTCCTTGAGCGGCAGATGATCAGCCACTCACCTCTGCTTTTCCACACAGGAAACCCAGGAGGATGTTTTAGAGAATCAGGTACAGTTATCAGCATTTAAACAACCCAGACATTAATTAATCACCCAGAATAATAGTGACCTGGTTCATCTTTTCATGAAGTCACCTATTTAATCTGTTGCTTCAGTTTTAACAAAAACCCCTGTAACAAACTTTTCTTCTTGCTTCACTTTTTATAGAGGGAAATCCTTGACACAACCCAAAGCCAAAATAAAACATCAATCCTTTGTCAATTCCCCTTATTCCTATTTTCAAGCTCTGAAGAAAGAAGAGATGGATTATGAGTAGTTACAGGCTCTTCTGCTGTTCTTAAATCCTAATTGTTTCATGCTCAGGAAGATACTTTATAAGGAGCTTAACTTTGAGCATGTGCTTAAGAGCCATCGAATCCAAGGCGAGCAAGGTGAAGTGTCAGGACCCTGGTAATCAGAAATGCTCTCTTGGTGAGCCACAGGTACCATTAACTTCTCTGCAGGTCCACAGATTGACAGAGGACATTGATACCTGTGGGAGACTTAGAATGCTTTGATTTGACCTGGAGTTTTATCGGTGTTTAAAATTTTCCAGTAATTAAAATCTATGAAATTTAAGTGGATTTTTACATCTAAATATGTGCTGAATTGGTACCACCTGAATGTCACTAGGCCTGAAGACATGCTTTTGCAGTGCACAGTAAGGGCTGAAATACAACCAGAGCAGGGCCTGCACGAGCCCACAGCCCTGTTCCTCAGAGAACATTCCCTCATGTCTCACGGATTTTCTGTGATGATCCTGAAAGTCACATTACCATCAACATTGCCTGGCTGGGACTAGCTGGCTGTTGAGAACAAGCATCAGAGACTAATGATATGGCCTCAAGTCTGCATAAAAATGAGAGTACTGAACCAGTGGTAACAAACAGAAAGTAACATTTGCCCTCAAGAACAAGACTTGGATAGTGCCTGCACATGCCCTGTGCCCTGCAGGGATGCTGCAAGCCCGTCATGTTATTCCCAGTTGAATATTATGAGCAACAAATGCAGTTCTGGAGGAATTTTTGCTGCACATGAAAGCTCATACGGTCATAATTTTGAGTCTTCTTTGCCTTTCTTTTTGGGGGGTTGGGTTGTTTGTTTTGTTGATTTGGGGGTTTTTTTCCCCAGTACTCTCAAACAACCTGAAAGTTATTTTATTTCTTTATTGTATGGTTTCTTGACTAATTTAACTTTGCTTCTCCTGTGCTCTCTGTTGAGACAGTACCCTGTGAAATGCTCCTGGTTTGCTGAACCAATGATGCTGACACAGAGTGCTCGGGTGTCCTTGCATTTTCCTTGGCTCCCAGATATTCACTGGAGGAGATCTGTGGAATTAAAACCATGCTTCCCCTTATGAATGCCAATTTGGAGTCTTTGTTCCAAGTAGGGCAGCTGCTTGTTAGGGTTTCTTAAGGGTGCAAATTACCCTAGAATACATAGTGTATGTGGTCTGTCCCAATTTATGTGGACAACCAATTTCTAGTCATCTCCTTTTCTTTAGTCCTGTTTCAGGCTTTAATAGCAGCAGAGGGGAGAGCTTGAGCAGTGCCCACCTTCCACCTGGCATCA
The DNA here is from genome assembly GCA_026770055.1 of Myrmophylax atrothorax. Lineage (NCBI taxonomy): Eukaryota > Metazoa > Chordata > Aves > Passeriformes > Thamnophilidae > Myrmophylax > Myrmophylax atrothorax. The sequence continues at coordinate 11,421,246 of JAOXXN010000162.1, read as the reverse complement.
CCTGAAATTACCCTAGATGGGAGCCACAGCCCTGTGACAGACAGGCTCCCACAAGGATTGTGTAACTTTCCAAGGAGGTGACCTTCCTCTGCTGCTCAGGTTTCTGGTATCTCAATCTATCTGTTTGTTTGGTCCTCTTGTGCTCCTGGCTCCCTTGGAATGGCCCTGGAGAACTGTGAGTTACTACCTGAGATAAAAAAGATAAGGCAAACAGCTTTGCCAACCCGGATGGAAAGGATTTGAAATCACCTTTATCACATTTGTCTGTAAACCAAAACTCCTGTTCAGTTAGGAACACTACAAGTATTTTGCATTTTTTACAAATAAGGCTCCTCATACTAGTAACAGCTTTTACAAGTATAATTGCATTGTAGTTCTATAAAATGGAATACAATACTTACACTTTCCAATTACATGATAGTAATTGTGAATAATTACACAAAATCCCTGGCCTTTTTTATGGCTATTTCTAACTCTGAGTTTGTGCACACTATATAAACACCATCTGTAGAGAATGGAAGACAATTTCTGTTGGAGCACAGATACATAGGAGTGTATCATCAACTTTTCAGTGAGCATCCAGTTAAACAGCTATTGTCTGTACCTTCTTGTAAACTACACTAATTCAGTAACTTACCCTTTCAGATTCACACTCTTGCTTTATTGCAGCCAAGCTTACAGACCTCCAGTACTTTCTGTTTATTGCCAGAACATTTATGCATATGCCCCTAATCGCTGACTCCACCTCCATCCCATCATCCCTGGGCTCCATCCAGCACGTGTATCACCACATCCTGCCCCAGCCCCTCCATGGGCTGGTGTGATCATGCACCAGCAGTTGATACAGAGCAGTGGTTTCCAAATTCTTGCTGTGAAAAGCTTTTGAGGTGTTTCAGTAGTAGGTTGCTAGTTGTGAATACCAAAGCAGGGGCTTTCCCCTCTGCAGAGGCCCCTTCTTAAGTATGAAGTACAAACAATGAAAATGAAAAGCAATAAAAAAAAAGAGAGATCTGGGCTTTGAATGCTTCTTAGGGTCAAGCACTAAACCCTCTTTTGACAGCTACACAACCCACACTTGTTCTCCTCAAGAGAATTTGACCTCAAGTAAGGAATTGAACAAAGTGCATATTTTGTCTACAGTGGACAAAAGCAACAAACTGCAGATAAACTATACAGATAATGATAGGGGAAAAACCCCCACGTTCTCGCAATGAAACCCTAGTATGATCTATGCAAATTTAAAAAAACAAAGAACAAAGTATGACTGATTTCATTGACTTTGTGTTGTATGGCAGAAGGTTAATCAAACTAAAGCATTATATTTCTCCTCTGTTATTGATTAACCAAAGGCAAATAACATTATCATTTTGCTTAATGCATTTAAATCACAAATATTTCCCCAGATGCTCTGTACAGGCACTTTGCAGATTTCAGTGGAAACTGTTTACATGCTGAAACATTGAGCCTGGATAGAAACACTTTGCTGTGATAGCAACACACAGGCAACAGTTTTCATTTTCTCAATTCAGAAGAAAAAAATTGCTGTTCCTCCCTCTTCTTCAAATTCTCTTTCTGCAAGAAGTATTCCTACGTCATTGGAAAAAAATGACAAGCTTGCTCATAATGGCAACATTTTTGTGTCCATTTTCAGCTAAGCCCTGGCCCAAAGTCTCCTGAAATCATTGGCATTATTTCTACTGGCTTCATGACCTCTTATATAGTCCTCAGCATGCTGCAAAGTTGGTTTTAATTTTTAATAGTTCAGTGGTGTTGCTTATGCAGAGAATTTGGCCTACTGGCACAGGGGTGATCTCCTGCCCCGCTGAGTGGCTCCAGTTACACAGTCGATGGCCAAAAGATGCACTGGTCCATGATGGGCTGATCTGCTCCCTTTGGAATTATCACTTGTATCTTGCATTGACTTTTAACACTAAAGTGATGTGAAATGAGATAAACACGGGACCTGTGCTGCAGCCACACCCCCACATCCTGCTGTGCCCTGGGTGCTGAGACTGGCACCAATTCCCCATGGGGAGGGGCCTGTTGTGCAGCTGAACAGCCAGAGACACAGAATCATACACCAATTCTTTTTTTTTGCTGATCAGCAGCTTTGAAAATTGAAAGAAATAATCCAAGCAAACTCCTCCTTCAGTTCAAATCCAAGTACAGCTTCAATAAACATCAACAGCAGTGAATGGGAGAATATTATATATTTATTATCATTTTTCTTCAAAAATGTTTAATTTGTCCAAGCCTGATAGCAAGCTCTGGCCATTTTCTGAAGTGAATGATAAGCATTTCCTTTGCATTGGGTTACAGGAAAAAAAGGAAGCAAAAAGAAAGATTGCTCAGCCCTTATAGAGACAGAAGTATCTAAAGTGACACTTGGAATTACCTCTATTTCACCATGGGCTCAAGATCTGCCATAATACACTATCTGCTGTAAATGACCACAAAACACTAATAGATTTGTCTGCCACAATACTGTAAGGGAGAAAGTCTGTTTACACAAGGATGATAATTATCACTAGCTTCATCTATATTCTGTCAGTGCCAAGGCATGCTAAGCAGTAACCAAATCCTTTGGCAGTCCATGCTGCAAAGCACCTAGGCACATTAACCCAAACATCCCCAAATGCATGCCTCAGTATATTTTAGACATTTGCCACATACAATTAAGTGCACACACCTGAACATCTCTTTATGAAATGATATATGTATTGTGTATGTGTGCAATCTATTAATTTCCTTGTGATCCGCAGAAGCAACAGGAAGGGGGCCAGAAAGAGGAGAAGCACTTCAGGACGAGCTTTCCACAGGTGGTGGGCAGGGTGCAAGGGTTGGCATGGGGCAAGTAAGCCCTGGTTGCTCCTGGTTTCTCTTAGCAAAGCAGAGAGAAATGTGGAAAGGGAGAACAAGAAAAATGAGAAGAAGCTGGGAGGGAATATGATTTGGTTGGTGGCACAGTGCAGCTACACAGCTGTTTGGTCCTGTACCACAAACAGCAAAATGCTCAATGCCCTGTGCTGTGGGCACACAGGGCATGGCATCTTCACATGAGGCTGGAATGCACACGTGCACTGCTCACTACTATCAGTTTATACTTATATATACATACACACCAGGGCAGCAGTGAGAGTCCCCTGATCAGCAGCTGATACAGCAGAATTTTCTGAAGTGAGCTCTAATTTTCAGACACAATATTATGCAGTTCCAAAATTAAAAAGGAAAGAAAGTAAGACATGGTACAGCTACTTAGTATTTTTTAAATATAATGGTCAATTATCATGATCCATGGAACACCAAAACCAATTCCAAAATTAACTGCCTGTAACCACCAGTAAGAAAATCATAACACAAGGGATTTGTTATTTATGTACTTTGTGCTAATGCAACGTACACATTTGTTATGAGTACACTGTGGGATACAGCATTAAAATAAACCAGCCTGCAGTAACTACACCCTTTAGGCTTCACAAATATTGCCAGCAGGTATCCTGGTGCTTTGTTTGCCTGCATTCACTTCTCCGTTTTGTAAATTTGGTTAAGGCATCTGCTCAGTCAAGAGCTGTGACTGCTGATCCAGGTAGGAGGCTTTCAGACCTGTGCACAGAAGCAGCCCATCTAAATGACTGCAGGTACAATTCACCGTCAGGTTTATTCTTTACACAATTATGATGATTCACAGTCATTGAACCAGCACTAAGGTTAGATACCTGCACTTGAAAATGAAACCTGTCACTTGTTTAGAATAGAATTTAATAAAACACCAAAAATGTAAAATAGGCTGTGTTACTTTTAGGTTCCGATTATTCTTATTATCAATACTTGGAACTGTTTGGAAAACAAATACAATGTTCTGCAATTAGACCCCTAATCTATGAAAGCACTTGAGCAACTATATAATGGAGCATATGAGTAGTCACTTTAATGAAATTACTACTTATATACATGAATTATCCACTCATTTTAAGTGATTTGCTGGATCAAAACCTTTCTGTTACAATTAGAGCAGCAGAGTTAAAATGATAGTAACTCTAGTTTGGAGAAAATAACAGACCAAAGGTAACTGCATCATAAAGATATTCCCAGAGAGGAAAGGGAATAAAAGGTATCTGTAGGAAGTGCCCATATAACTACATCACATCAAGTATAGTTATCCAACTTTTTCTACCTAAAAGATTAAAATTTAATTTCAAACCTTTCAAGGTTTGAACTTTTCTCCACAACTTTGGTTTCTGTGGGGGCTGAAGATGTTAATGCTCCAAGAATATGGACAAACCCCACTACTTAAAATCCCACTTCTGGCTTTTAACTGAGGTAAACAGAATGCATTATAAATCTCCAACATAGCCTATTGAAGTGTCAAAGCAGCTTGTTCAAAGCAATACATTCACTTTTGAAAGATTTTAGTATTATAATCGAAAATTCTCTCCCTCCGATGCACCTGAGAAGCATTAACTTCTTGGTGACTTTAAGAACCAAATCCTTTAATACAAACCTAGCTTTTCCCACAGGCACTTGAAAATATTTAGCATTTTTTCAGTTGGATGCAATTTTCATAATAAAGTAGCTCACTCAGCTACCTGACACCACAGACAAAGACACAGAGTGAGCAGCTCCTGCCAACTTAGAGCATGATCGCAACCCTCAGTTACATATTAAGTAGGCTTTGAAACATCCAGTTGCTGTAACAATTCAAGTAATTTATGTATTATATATTATTTTTGTACATTTTATTCACTGCTCATAACATATGTGTTATTCTGTAACATGCAGGCACAACTTTTCTGTACCCCATGTCTTTCAGTCAACCTTAAGGGAGCATGCAACAGATCTTACATCTATGTAACATTTAAATTCTACCCTTTTGGGGGGTTTGGGATACCAAAGCAGCTCTTTGCTACTCTTCTGAACAGCACCAGCCATCCCTATTGATGCTGCTCCCTCTGTTCATTTAAATTTCACTGGCAAACCTTGCAGAAATGTATGGGAATGACATATATTTTGTTCTGTGCCAAAATATTCGGTCCAGTCTATCAAATCAGACATGTTCATAGTTAACTGCATCTCTGGCAGTTTCAAGGGTATAATTTTAAAACTACAGTATACTGTGTTAAATCAAACACTACAATGATCCTGTTTTACTTCCATCCACTTAGCCTATTAATGCAGGCTAATACTGCATGTTCTTGTGGCAGCAAAACCTAAAGTGTACCAGGAGACTCTGGTGATAGATTACATGTACATGCTGTGTCATATCCAATTAACTCAAATTGACTGTGTACTGCATTATGCTGTTAGTGCATGGAAGATCAATAAATATGGAGAAAATCCAACGAGGCGCTCTCCATTCCCATCCAATTCTAGTAGGTCTGAGACAGATCATGCTCCTATGATGTGTGTGCTGCTGCTGAAGAGGGCAGGTGGTGCATAGACACCATTCAAACTTGGCCTATTCAATCTAAACTCCTCTAACTCGCCATTCATGCATAGCAAAACACCATCTGGTCCTATTTTGCCTCCAGCAATCACAGCTGACCAAAAACGATAATAACAGCTGTTGCAAAACAAAAGCCAAACAAAGGGGGGAGGGAAAGGTTAGAATGCAGTCCAGTGCTGCAAAATACTCCATGAAGTGAGAAATGGAAAAGGAGCCATTCAAATAGGAATCCCCATTGAAAAGAGTCAGTTCAAGACTTGTGGTTAAACTTGAGATATTTAATCCATCTGTCCTGCAAACCACAATGGTCAGGTGATAATATAAAATTGAAATTATGCTGCACAGAGGTATTTAAAAGCTTTGTTCTCCAAGTTAGAAACTAATGACCCTGTGTCAGCTAAAAATTAAACCTCCTTATGTTCTTTCATCATGTGTCAACCTGGGTTAATGTGAAAGTAGAATGTGGTTAACCGGGGTGATAAAGCATCTGAAACCTTGGGAAAAGAAGGGAGCAGTTAAGTGCTTGTAAGTGCTATGAAGGAAAACATTCTTTAAACCATGCACGACACTAAAATCATACGGATTATTCCATTTTTCCAGTATACATTGCATATCAAGCAATTTAAACTAACAGTTTTATTTATGACCTATGATAACACAGTTATTCACTTAGACTTAGGAAACATGAACACAAACTTGAACAGTTTGAAACACAAGATGTTCTGCAATATGCTATTGTGGGTAATGTAAAATATAATTTTGTAGCAAGCAGGGGGATGCTCCAGTTTTTCAAGATTCGAATTTTGATATTTAAAATGTACAGTCCTGCTTAATGATTACTTTTTTTTTTTTTGCTGCAGTAATTAAAACTATTTTTCCTGGAATTGAACATCAGTAGCTCAGCAGCTCTTAATCAAATGTGATAAAACCCAGGATTTATGAAACCATTTAATGAGTGTAATAACACCTGCTTCTTGCTGCAAATAGTTGAAAACAGACTTCAGTTGTAATTAACTCTTATCACTAGTGACATTTTTCCAACGATACTTCATAGGTCTTCAAAATGACAATTATAGAACTAATACACAATTACTGTCACATGCAGTTTAGCAATTATTTCTGAAGACATTTGTCTAAAGGTTTCAAAAATACTATAAAATGGTTCCCTTTGTTATGTAACATTGGTTAAAACTGACACACACAAAACCTCTCCCAACTAGCCTCTGTTGTGCCACTTGTAATGCAGAGAGGCTTCCTCGCACTTGGAATAAACACCCTCCATCCCAGACATTATTAGATATCATCCTAAGGCTATTAGGAGCACGGGTAGCTGTCAGCTAACACCTATTATGAAAAGCTTCAATTTATACATGATTTTTTTCTGCTCCAAGAAATCTATAAATTTGTAATTAGAATCTCTTGCTGTTCAATATCTGTACGTAATAAACAGAGTACCTGATGATGATGAAATATTGAAAGCTGAATTCTTTATGAATAAACTCACACAGTATAGTACCTCTTCCCTCAAGTCTGGCTGCAACTTTTGGGGGAATCTATATTCCATTATTTTTGGGTTGTGGTCTGAGCATGGTAGCTATATCTCAAACAGGATTAGGATTCTGCTCAGGTTTGACACTTGCTGTTTTTAATTTTCATTTTATCATAAGCAGTTTAAGATTGTTGCCAATGGTAATTTGCAATTTTTATCAAGACCTCTTCATTATAGCTTCTGACATGACAGATGCTGTAATTAATCATGCCAGACAACTGGGGATAGTGGTCAGACTGCACTCACAGCAGAGATATTGCAGGCAAAGAAGGGAAAGAAGAAATAAAGAATCTCTTTTCTGTCCAGAGCAAACATATATGAACAGCACTAATAGCCTGACAACACATTGGATGTGCATGTTTCCAAACCCTTCATATGAAACACCTGCCCTCTCCATCCCCCACTCCACCATGTTATGAGAAAATAAAAGTCAGAGAACTCAGGATCAGCCTGAGACAAGAGCTGGAGGTCTACAGATGGAAGCCCAAAGCAGTGGCTGCATTAACTTCTGAAACTCTCAGAGAAACCCACAATTTGTGCCGATTTGCATCTCTGAACACTCCTACTGAGAGAAAGGCTCATCACCCTCACCAATGTAACACAGGGCACCACGACTGCTTTGTGGCTCTACCACCTGCTTTCTACCTCTGAAGTCGCAGAAACCTCCGAGAAGGTGCCGGGGACTCTGTTGATGCATCCTGGTGGACACAAGAGCCGATCGCTCGCTCTGTTCTGCTTGGGACCTGTTTAGCCACCATGTTTTATAAGAATCCAGAGGAGTTAAAAAAATGCCCAAGGAAGCATTTGCAGAAGGAAACATTTCTGGTTTTTCCATCAAAGACTTACGGCTCATCAGTTTTACTGAAATGTGTTTATTCTATAGCAAGATAAAAGCATTTATTTTAGATAAGCAAAATACAAACAACTTAATTGCTGCTATCATAACTCATAAAAAAGTATAAAACAGCATAAAAACACAATAAGCAATGTAGCAATTAATAAATCATGTTACCAGTGTTTACATTAAAGCCTCATTTATGAAAACTTTACAACACATGATATGAAAACTTACAACTTTTAAAGAAAATATTTACATTGATTATTCTGTTGTGGAGTTTCATTTAAATAGTCTACTGGTTTTACAGCGTATTAATAACTCTTGCATTTCTTGTCTTAGCTTTCTGTAATAACAGTTTTATTTAAGTGCATTTCCCTTTTAAAAATACAGTGTATTAAATCTGAAACTCATCACTTCAACACAGAATATAGTATTCACATTTGTTCTGTAATTCAATTAACATAAGAGGGTAAATGTCAATATATATTTTCTTACAAACTATGGCAGGTTTATTTGAAGAAATGAAATGAAAGGTCGGGTCAAACATTTAAGTCCACTTACTTGCATCTGTTTTTCTGAAAACATTTAGGAGAGAAAAAAATTAAGAGCTTTGGCAAAAATCTGTGATTTACTCTATTTTTTCATGACAAAAAAATGCCATCAACTAACTCATGTCATACAAGTACAATTGTATGAAATCCAATCATCATTTTACAGGTAGTTACAACTGTGCTTTAAGGGCTTCATGAGTTCATACTGCCTTGAAGTGCATTATTCACTTTTAGAGAAATAAGGGTTATAGCATATAACTCTGAAAGGCCATTTTGCAGTCAGAAGGTCCAGGTATTTATTAGGCCAGTTGATTCACATATTGTAGGTAAAGCTTAAATAAATTAAAAAGGCATCACATGAAAAACAGCTTTTTTTTTTTTAAACAAAATGATTTATAGTCAGCTAAAAGATGATACACAGCTACATTGTAGTTCTTTATTGCCTATCTAATAGACACTTTAGAGGATCATTTGATCTGTTATGCATCCCTGCATAACTACCATCAACAATTTACAGTTTTTAGCCAAATATGGTTTACCCCTACCCCCTCCATCAACACAAAGCCATGTTGCAAGATCATTTATCTTCAGAAAATACTGACCTGCGATAATACTTGAGTCTGTGTCTGAGATTGTATTTGTGCCTGGTGCTGCTGAGGTGCTGGCTGAGGACTCCCAATGGCAGGGAGGGGAGAAGTGATCTGCGAGGCTCCGGGAGAATGCTGCTGAGGAGAAGGCTGCGACTGGTGTTGCATATGCTGCATTTGCTGCTGCTGCATTTGCTGAAGCTGTATGTGCTGCAGTTGCTGTTGCATTTGCTGTTGATTCATCTGCTGCTGAAGATGCTGCTGTTGCTGCTGCTGCAAATGTTGCTGCATGTGGTGCTGAAAATGCTGCTGCTGCATTTGCTGTTGTATTTGCTGATGCATTTGATGCTGATGTAGCTGCTGCTGCTGCATGTGCTGCATCTGTTGCTGCTGGAGCTGCTGTAAATGTTGCTGCTGGCTTTGCATCGAGGGGCTGACTTGAGATGAAGACGGCGTTGCCACCATATTTGTTCCCATCGAGCTCATCAGTGGAGCTGCAATGTTTGTTGGCATGTTTGGTGCAACAGTAACAGAAGCTACAATCTGATTCATTGGCAGTCTCATGGTCAAGGGTTTAGGAGCAATTGCTCTGGGAAGGGGCTGTTGAAGAGTTTGAGGAGATACCGATACCGTTGCATGTTGAGAAAGAGAAGTATTCAGAATAAGGGAGGAAGACAAATTTGTGGATGCCAGCGTTTGCTGAACAGAACGAATTGTCTGGGCCTCAGCAGATTCCGCAGCAGCCTGTGTTTGGAGAAGAAATTAAGGGCCTTTTTAACAGAAAAAACATCATTGCTGTTTACATGGAGACAAAATAACAGCTACTCTGAGAAATTTTGTCATATTTTGTTCTCTATCAGAAAAGATCAATAAAGAGTCTGGAAATGATCACTGATCCACCAATCCATGACATCACCTCTCTATCTGTCTCCCTATACAGTACCTTCAGTTCTTAATTGGAGTAAAAGCTCACTTTTTCCCTTAATCAACCCTAGAAAGTCACAGATGCCACATATATTTTGTTGCTGAAGGAGTTAGAAAATGCCCAACACTTTCTATATCATGCGTTTTTTTAAAAAAATGCTGTTCTTTGGGAGAGAGTAGCATACTCCCCCCCACCAGTTATAATGGTAGCATACAACCATCAAACATTTAACTGGTGTCTTTTAGACATTTAGCTTAGAATGTGACAAATTGTGCTGCATCCGTACTCTAAGCAACCATCTCAAATGAAAAAGCTACAGCAAGGATGTCTTAAGTTAGAGGAGATGAGATAAATACTGGACTTTAAGTGTAATTCTCCCCTGCAATCCTCCCACAAGTTACTTGCCAGCTCAGGTCCCATAGATCTGGGGAGAAAATATTTCTGATGGTTCTGAAAAGAGAACTTGGGACTGGGAAAATAAAATCCCTCAAAGGTATTTAGAATTCCTGTTGCCATCGTGATATTAAAGGCCTTTAGACTGTTAATCTAAGTCCCAGAGGCAATAGAAAAACACAGCTCCTCAAAACAAGGAGAAGCAATCTTAGAGCTTTCAAAATGTGTATGATTTCTGCTGTTATATTTTTAATCATTAATTAAAATACACAGCAACTTTCTGGATGATTTACTCATGCTCTCCAGTTGTAATTTAAATAAATATTCTCAGGAGTTAGACATCATCACTCTCTGTTGCTTTCTTGCGATATTTTTGTAGTTGATCTTCATGAAATATTATTAGAGAAATAACCACTTTGGCAATGTTTTACCCACATTTTAGATGTCTATAAGCATATTTCCATTTACGATATTCAGATGCAACAGATCTACAACCTGCATAGTGCTGCTGCCTAGAAAGGTAAATTCTCAAGTAAGACAGCAGAGCTTTGTTTTCTTCACAAGTTTTATTTTTACTCGGGATCCACTAAAATACCCCATGTGGCTCACTGCCAGTCAATTTGTAAGTACTCTCCAAATTCAGAGCCACCATGCATTTCTACCCCTCACTTGCAAGAAATGCTTAAGCTTTGTCACCCGACAGCTGCTCTCCAGCTCCACGCAAAGCAAGCCCATCTTTTGAGAAGCAGCACTTGAGGAAAAGCAAACCTCTGCAAATAGCTTGCAAATGTTAATGCAAAAGGGTCAGCATATTTTTCATGACTGAATTTTACTCTGTAGAGAAGTGCATTACTTTGCCTCCATAGCTCAAGGAAGATGGATGTTTACAAAGATATTTTTTGCCTATTGTTAGTACGCCAGTAGAGAGGTGAAATTATTTTTGGAGAGACTAAGCAGGGTTCAAGCAGCAGCACAACATCTTGAATGGCTGTATTACAGAAATCCTAGGATTCTACTTTTATTTTGCATAACACCCTCCCCCCACCCCAAATATTTAAACACCATTGCCAAAAGCTCAGTTGCATTACATTGAAGGCATTATTAGGCTTACCTTAGAAACAAGGCTTGCTCTATAGGCAGCAAGTGCCTTTAAGTATTCTTTTTTGCCAGCTTCAGTTTTTCTTTTATATACCTATTAAAAGAGACCACAATTTCACCGACTGCAACTACTAAGATTTTTTTTTGCCAGAATACTCTCAAAATCACTTGCAAAGAAACACAAACCTCTGAAAACACTCTACTGTTAGATGTGCTTTTTCTTCCTTTAAAGTTCTAAATATTCTTGCAGGTGACTACAAGACTTCAGCTCTACTCACTGGACTTGCACTACAGCTTATGTTGACTATCATGAATAACAAAAGGCTGCTGTTTTACATCAGTCTGAGCAGCCAACTATTTGACAAGGCTCTATGCAACTTTACTTCTCCGGAAAATGGTATTTTAGTGAAAATAAGTAACAGGGATATTAGAAGGGTATTTCAGATGCCAAAATGTATCAGCATTAGCATACAATGCCAAAGCATTTTTTTTTCAACACAAATTTTCAAACTACATATCAAAAAATCTGTATACCCTTAAAAAGGTGAGTTCAAAGAGCTTGGACTTTCCCCAAGGGCAGCATTAGAGAATCCCATTAAGTTAAACAAGAAGAGTTAGGAAAAATGAATAAATCTGTATTTTTAATCATCAATAAATTTAAAGTCCACCTTTAAGCGATGTTCATTGTCATCCGCTAGATCAGACCAAAAGTTTCCAAATGTATTTCAGAAACAAGTACTATTCAACTCTTACCAAAAGATGTCCTACATGGGAACCTACCCTTCCACTGAAGCTTCTGTTAACTGTTACTGGGAGCTGAATGGGGCTCTTACAAAAATACTTTCTAGATGCCAGGTCTTCAGGAAGTTCAAAAATCAATGTAGCTCTACAGAGGTAGAAGTCTAAATCAGCAAGTAGCATGGTCCACTCAGAGAACGGGTAAGAGGACTTTTTTACAAGGACTACAATATTGCTTCTTGTGAGACAACCTGCATCAATTTTTTACCTGTTTTTGTTCTTCTCCTAAACTGTCCCACATAGATGCCACTATTTTTGAAACATCTCCAAATGTAGCATTCGGGTTCTGCCCTTTAATTGCAGCTTGCGTATCCCTGAAGAAAAGGGCATATGCTGACACTGGCTTTTGTGGCTCATTGGGGTCTTTCTTTTTCTTCTTCTTTGGAGTCTTAGGCTTCTTGCCAGAATCTGGGGCAGCTCTTTTTTCTCCGGTAGCCTAAGAAACAGTAGAACAAGAACAGTCAATAAATATATGCATTAAGTCAGATTTATAACAAAAAATTATTGACAGTCAGGCTTAATAATATATGGCTAAAGCTACCACGGATGCAACACTTGCAAGAGTCCTGTTGTGTTAGCCACTCTCCCACCAAATAGTTCTTAGTCCCAGCTTTATCTCCTTGGATCTACTAGAACTATATGCATGAATATTTACTAGTCATTTTAAGTATGGCTCAGAGAGTCAAATCCTGAGTTTGACCTGAAAAAGCACACTCCAATGCTAACTTTTATTAAAAAAAATTACAACTTAACTCATAATAAATTTTGAGTAGGTTATCTATGCTTTTCCATTAAGATGTCATTTCAGCAGCAGAGACTCAACAGACAAGAGGCATTTCCGAATTCCAAGACTTAAGACTATCAACTTGGACAGGGGCAGGGGTTACAAAGCCCACCTTTCAGGAAAAGTGCAGCAGCAACATGGCAGTTTCTATGCACCTGCAGTGAGCACTGGCTCTGTCCCCCCACACTCTGGGGCTGGAGGCTCTGTGCTTTGGCACTGTCCCTGCACCAATGTCCCCTTCTTCCCTCTGGGATGAGGAGCCCCCCAGCAGCACACTCAGGGTTACAGCAACTGCTGTAACAACATTTGTACTTCATTTGTTGATAACATTTTCCTTTTATAGCAGATTTATTTAAAGCAAAATGTAAACGGAATAAACTTTCAGTTAGAAGAAAGCTTGTTTTATTTCTGTCTAAATGCATCTGTGTTTTACATGACTCCAGAGAATACCAAAATGACAAAACTGTCCAAAGCTGATGAGTGAAGAGGTTCACCAGATTTGAAAGCCTGAAATGAATTAGACCAAATATATATATATGTACATATGTATAAGTCTATTCTTAGGTTTATTATTATGGAGGTAATATGAAAATTTCCTAAATCAAGAACCTAACCAACAAATTAATGATATTCCACCATACCATAACATTTGTATTTTATATGACTGCACTGCAGCTGAGCTGATACCAGCACATCCATGAAAATACAGCACACAGATGTGTGCAGCTTGCTCACTACAGCACATGGAATAACTTACTCTATTGGATTCATCTGCATCTTCTTCATTGATAGAGCTGGATGGGGAAGGAGTGGCTGATTTACTTGCAGGAGGGGAGGGAGAAGTGTGTGGCAAATTAGTGCCTCCTAAATTTAGCCCCAGCTGTGCACTTAGCTGAGACTGATTAATGGTGGTTAGCTGAGACGGAGGCATAATTCCCGAATGAGCAGCATCAGTCATATGGACAATAGATCTCATAATCAGAGAGTGATCCTGGCGGTACTGGGAAACTTGAGTGTGACTCTGATCCTAAAAGACATTGAAATGTTATTTAGTCATTGGCAGTTATCACACAGCAGTATCGAGTAGTTATTTTCACAGCCTTACAGAGCTAACACTGTCAACATGCAGTTTTCTCCCTTTCTTTTTAATGAATTAAATTCATTTTTAATGCAGCAACAGTTACCACACTTGCCCCAGATTTCCTTCCCCCCCCCACCTTGTGGGTGTAGGGGTTTTGTTTTCTGTGGTTTTGTTTGTTTGTTTGTTTATTTGCTTTTTTGTTTGGGGGTTTTATTTTGGTGGAATAAGAATTACATTTCCCTATTTTTAAACATTTCTTCTCTTGATGCAGTGAGAAATACCCGCATAAACAACAGAGAAACAGGCTGACTGACGATTCAGGGAAAACATTGCAACAAACTGCTGTCAAATGCAGAAAGTCAACAAAGCAGTGTGGGGTGGAGGGAGAGAGAGAGAGGGAAAGAAAAGCATCTTCCTTTACTGACATTCAATTATTCTTAACCATTACAAGCAACAGTAACAGTAGGCATAAAACAATCCTGGCTGAGAGGAATTTTAAAGCTGTTTTAAACACAGAACACTGCCCTGCCAGGGCTGGAGAACTGGCCCTGTAATCCTAAACACCTCTGAAGCTCCTTGTTTGCAAGGACCACCTGAAACCACACATTTTTATCTTTAATCCAACAATCAAGCACGTGTGAAAATAGCAAGTGATGACAAAATCGCTGACTTTATTTTGCTGGTACTCCAAGTCTCAGAAACACAAGTGCTTGCATGGTTTGGTTCCTACTGTTTCTTGAGGGCACAAACTGTGTCTCTTACATCTGCACAACATTTACCACATTTGTAAAGAAAAGGAAGAAAGACCCTGAAGGTAAAGTCAGCTGGAATCTGCCTATGAAAAACTCTTTTTTTTTTTTAACCCACACACAGATCAATACACAATGAAGGAACATTTAAATAGAAAACAAGATTTTTTTAAAAAAAGTTAATAAGAGAATAAATAGCTCACAAAGTGATTTAGCAACCTGATTAATCCATAGTCATTGTTTGAGCAGCCAGAAACATGAGAAATAAATTAGATTTTGAAAACTCTTTCATTATTAATAACCTACATTGCAATTAGTAGCAGGTGCAATGCTCCTTAATGAAATGACAGAGAACAAAACAGCAATTGTGGGAGCCCAGCATCCAGCCCACTGGACCTCCACAACAGAGTTTGACCTTCCTGGTGCTCTCTTATTAAGAATGGATAAGCCCAAACCAGTTTTCAAAAATCCGTGTCAGCATGGAGGTAAGTTCAGCTCCAATGATTTTCCTGCTATTTTTATGGTTCTGCCCTCAACAGAGACAGTGTTTCTGTGCTCCTGGAAGCTTTTCCTTGGCTGGGACAAGCGTGGCCATACAAAGAAGTCATACACATCCATCTTTACATACAAGTGCTGCAGCACACTGCTTCCTTAGAGCAATAAATCATATTAATTCTGAATTTGGCATTCATGTGTCTTTCTGCTGAAGCCTATACAGGAAAAAAACCCCTTCTTTAGCATAAAAGCACATAGTGTTGCACCTGGGTTCAGAGCAGATAAAGGTAACCTCACAGGCTCATTATCCTGATCCGAAGCACTGGGGCACCCTCATTTTCCACAGGTTTTCCAAGCCATTGCCAGCTTGGCTCATAATCCATACCATAACACACCACACTGCTTTTCTTACTTCTTAAATTCTTTTAATATTTTCAGTGAAGGACTGTCGTTCCTTAGAGATGAGTGTGTATGCCAAAAGTGGATAGAGAAAGATCAAAACATCAGACTTATTGGCTGAAATACACATTTGCTTCAGGGCACCTTTCTGTGAAAATCTACTACCGTTAACTACAGGGTCATTTGATTGTGACTTGTACTGGCAGTGGCATCTGGAAGTCATTCAAAGTCTTTTGTAAAACGATATCATTCTCTGCCTATTCCTTCAATCATTTTATTTTACAGACATTACATTATTGCAGTAATTCTGCTGTTTTTTCAGCAAAGCTGAAGATCATCAGAATGACCTTCCCTCATAAAAACTAACCTTCTTCACT
Organism: Myrmophylax atrothorax; assembly: GCA_026770055.1. Taxonomy (NCBI): domain Eukaryota; kingdom Metazoa; phylum Chordata; class Aves; order Passeriformes; family Thamnophilidae; genus Myrmophylax; species Myrmophylax atrothorax. Next base: position 11,405,179 of record JAOXXN010000162.1, on the reverse strand, counting down.
GTTGTGCAAACAGTACTTTCTGAAGGTGTTCTACCCCAAAAGACTGGCTTTTGTTCCCCTTCTATTGCTGCACAAAACAGGCCTTTCTGGCCTTTACACCGAGGCAACAAAATGTGATGACATGGGTTACAAACCATTTACTCCAAGTCTTGTCATTTTGGTTGTGTCTATGATTTTATTGAGACTAAATTCTCTTGACTTGCACTGACCCAGAATCTAATTTTATACTCAAGCCCATGAATTCTTAACTGTCCCTTTTTCTGACACTATTTGACACTTCTGTGGGTTTTTTACATCCACTTATTTCAGTTTTTCATTTCTCTATCATTTCTTAATTTCTTTACCCTTTTGTTTTAAACTTAAAAACTTCAGTAAAAGCCAGAAGTGATAACAACAATATTTATTTATCTCGCTATTTAGCACCGAACTGATAAGACTTATTGCATTAAAAAAATTGTTTCCTATCATTTCCAATCCTTTATAATTTAAATTATATTTGCATATGAAAACAAGTAACAATATATTTTCCACACTTTAAGTTATATGGTTGATCGATATTAAAAAAAAAAAAAAAGACAGAAATGGGAATTTCCTCTTACTTGGGTACAATGTTGTGGGCCTCAGCAACCAATGGTACCCACAGAAGAGCTTTTTCATGTTTATACAGTGGTTTGGCAAGTAGCAACAGGGCAGCAAGTAGCTAGTTGATAGAAACATTAAAGTCCACAGTGCTTTTATATAGCTCCTGAACAAACAAAATTCTTCTAAGGAGGAATTTATAATCAAGAAAACAAAATTTCTATCAATTATCTTAACTCTAATTTTTGCCCTGATGCTACTAAAGAGCAATAACAAACTCAAAGGATCAGTAGCATTTCATTATGCTTGAAATGTTTATCAAATAAATGTTCAACAACAAAAATCACCCTATATCAGAAGCATGAATGGAAATACAAGTGCACTGAAGCATCCACATGACATCTTAATTGTGTTACTATATGAAATTAAAAAACTCATGTATCCAAAACCAATCCACTGAGAATACTGGGTGAATTTTAGAGAATATCACAAGCTCTTTTACATAAACTTAACCAGAAGTAAAAGTGATACACGAGTAATATGAGCATTCAGAATTTTTTGTAACATTGAGCAAAAGTGACAGATTAGCTCTGATAAAAATTCATGAACTTCTCAAGAAAACAGTATCAAGTTTTGATTGAACATGATCTGCTTTAAAGTCTTAGATTGAAGTTATGAAAAACATGGTGATCTTAACACAAGTCAGGCAAAGCTCAACCACTGGTTTACTCAGCATGACAATCAAACAAGGACATAATGTGTGAAACCAAATACCAAAGAGAAATAACTTATGTAATTCCTCTGCACACTGAAATGACTTGGGCTCAGATCTTTCAGTTGCTATCCTACAAGTGCTACAAAAAACTTAGGGTATAGAGTCTACTCTGGTCTCTTCAGCTACAGGGCAAGGGGTAATGGCTCCAAATTAAAAGTAAGTAGGGTTGGACTAGTTATTAGGAAGAAATTTTTTTAATGTGAGCACGGTGAGGCACTGGGCCAGGCTGCCCAGGGAGGTTCAAGGCCAGGCTGGATGGGGCCCTGAGCAGACTGGTCCAGTGCAAGGTACATCAAACTGTCCTACTTTCAATTATTCTAATCTATTTAGACAGTAATGCCAGAGAAGCCATATTTAGCCCAGAGGACACGTCTCATGGCATATGACAGATATATTGCTTATTTTACTTTGATTTGTAAAAAAATAAGTTCTCAAAAACTGATAAAATATCAACTCATAAACAGACAGTGGAAAGCAAACAACAAAGTAATGAGACTTTAAAAAGGAATGTGTAAACTCCCACACTCTTAACTTATACAGTATTATCAAAGGTGTTTTTCAACATACCATTTAGTATTAAGGGACAAATTATGGTAATAAAATATAAGATCATTCTTCTGTTAGCAGCTCATTAAGCATCCAGTACTTAGTACACCTTGCAATATAGTTAAGTATTTATTTTGACAAGTAAATGCATCCAGCCATTACACCGAGAGATGTCCTAATTTCCACTTACCTAGCCTGTATTTTAAGAATCATTTCCATACAGTAGTTTTATCCTGAATTTTTACCCTGATACAATTTTAATCTCTGGGAACATTCAACAATATAATTAAAAATATAATTAGGAAATTACTTTTTCGAGCATTTGGGGCAATATTGAAGTCCTGATTAAAATCAATGTCTACGGCCTTCCATCATTTAAATAGGCAACACCTCCAGCAAGATTCCAGGCAAGTTAGGACTGAGCCCATGGAAGTGCCTACTGGAGGATGTAAGGCTGGGATCTGATCCTACACTGCATGAGCTAGTTCAAGGGAAGTGAGAAATCTGCCAACCACAATAACTAAGCAATAACTAAGTAAACCCCAACATTTATGGCTATGCTCACTGTTGACTTAAGCCATTATATATTCTGTTGCCTGAGGAATTCATCACTGCCAAAGTAACATAAGCTGATGTTATATTTTAAAGGATATATTTAAGTTGAAGCAAATGCCATGCAATGCAAAGAGTGAAATCCTCAGTTGTCCCTGACTGCAAATTACTCCCTTTACTTTTAGGCAAGTCAGCATATCTCTAGAAGAAATCCTCAATGCTCTTTTCCTCCACAACTAAAGTATAGATAAAAGAATCTAAATTTTTACAGGATTAGAATTCACTGCCAATCAAAACAAATCAAACTAACAGGATGTTTTTCTCTGTCAAAGATTAAATCCTTACTTAACACAAAAGATTTCCACTTGGTACTGCCACCACTGAAGAACCGTCCTTCCTCTCCCCTCTACAGATACTGCCATCACTAATAGATCTGTCAAAATGTAGTTATCAGAAGATCCTACAAGCAGCAGCTTCTTTTCACTGGCAATGAGAAAACTCCCAAGTCCTACTTCATCTCTGTAGAAAAGTAAACCTTACCAAATTTGATTCCCAAATACACTCTACAACAAACAGTACATGTCAATTCATAAAAAAAAATATGTCTGCAGATCTAAGAAATAGGTTGGTGACAGGAGGCTCACACTCATTCTGGTGTCTAAAGAACATGAAAAATATGCAATTTTTTGTCTGTGGCTCCCTCAGTCCCATTACTATATTCTGTTCACACATAAGCCACAGAAAAGACATGAAGATGAAAAAAAACCCAAACAAACCAAAATCCAAAAAACCAAACATTACAGGCCAGGGATTGGTTCCTCAGAACTGAGCATCCACCTTTTGTTCTGGCACCCTCAGGTGTCTCTAGAAATTCATCTCTTTCTATATGATGGAATGTCCTCATATAGCTGCAATCTCCAGGTTAATTCAACATGTTTTGTTGGAATGTTTCTGATTTACTGTGCCTTCCTTTTCTTTGTGGTCTGGACTGCCATCACGCTTGCAGGGCCCCCTTCAGCAGCTGGTGTTCCTTATGCTCCCCTGTGCAGCACGGTGCTTCCCTCCCAGCAGACAGCCTGACCACCTGAAGCCTCCACAGATATTAAAGTCCTCTGCCCAAATTAAGGTGCAAATGAGACCAAATGCTGGTTCAACAATACCAAGTTTATTTTGCAAAATTACTTTTCCGTGACCACGCAGATTCCTTACGTGATCCCCTAAGCAGGCTGAAGGGATGACACTTTTTGGTTGCTTCATTTGCTATTGAGTCCTTCTGCTCTTGCAGACAACCACAGGACAGGCTGGTCATAGCCCTGCACCCATCCACAGTGCCTGCTACTGCTGCTTTAACATTACCTAATGACAACTTCTTTATAGCTTAACCTTCACACCATTTTGTAGAGGCACTTAAAAACAGATTCTCCACTCTTTTCTTCCCAAACATCTACCATACTTTAAAGCATATTGAATCATCCCCCTTTTGGACAAGGTACCCAACAGCATGATCACAATTCATGTGTGACTCAGATCACAGATCTGGGCTCTGATCTGATGAGTCTCTTGGCATGAAGAGCTTCTCCAAATTAGCAATACAAGCTTAGGTCTGCTGTGTGCAAACAGTGAAGACACATTGCAAACAAACCCTGGATAGTTGAAATTAAGTCCCAGAATGTCAGATAAACACTGTTAGCAGTTTTGTTACAATGTCTGCAACTTCAGGTGCTTCAACTCCCAAATCAAAGGCAGACTTCAAAGGTCCTTATTATGCAGTAACATGGGGAGAGACTGCAAGGGAGCATGACAACTAACAAACATTATCAAAGGTAACAAGAATTGTGCAAGGAATTGTGGGGGGACAGACTTGTGGGCTACATGGCATTTGTATGTTTAAAAATTGCTTCAAGGGTTGGTAGGTATGTTCAGGGGTACTTTTTCTTTGTGTTTTGCAGAGATTTTTCTTTTCTATGCAGTTTCTTTCTTTGCTTGTTGCTGGTTTCTAAAGCAAATCAGAAAAGTAGGTCTCATTATGTTTTGTATTACCAGACTCAGGTATGTTTTTCTTCCAGCTACCTGACAACAAAGAATAATTTAAAACTCTAAATACACTTAGCATTTCTTTATCACTTGAGATCTTGAAGTGGAAGCTAATATTGAGTAAGCTGTCCAAGGGGAAACATGGGTGGTAACAGCAGAGAATAGAAAAATTTCAAAGAAAGTTTTCAAATTACACCCCAGCAGGGGTGGCTGGACCCAACAACGCCTTTGGCCAGGTACAATATATCCAAACCAGCTGCAGCATCTGCCTCATTTGGCTGGCCTAAGAAATCAGTACCTGATTTGAGAGTTTAAACTCAGGAGGTAGAACAGCTTAAAGCCATGGCCCTGGCTTAATACACAGCTGGTGTCCAGAGTCATACACATCCAAGTTCCCTCTGAGCTCAGTTCTTAGAAATATGAGAGAGCCTCTGCTCCAATTCCTCATGGCTTTTCCCATTTTCCACATATTCATATGGCACCTCACAATATTTTCTGGAGCTGATGGATCTTGATTTAGATACTTCTTAACATAAAATAGTCACAGTCTTTATCCCTAGACTGTTCTGCCAAAGTTACAGTGCTTTTCTTCTTTAATGCAAAAGTGTCTCATGTATCTAGATACATTTTTTATTATATTCATTTTATTTCATTTATATTCATTTTTTTATTATTATATTTTAGTCCCAGCAGTGCCTGCCATTCAGACAGGTGTTTTTGGTAACTGCTGCCACTTTAT
>JAOXXN010000162.1:11379413-11397305 GCA_026770055.1 Myrmophylax atrothorax | reverse complement strand
CACTCCATTTTTCAGGGACTCTTTTTTGAACATCAGAATTTTATTTGCATATTATTAAAATATTAAAATTAATCAAAATGCCTCCGTTTTATCTCCTCTTTTTGTTGCTGTTGCCTGTTTTTAAATGTTAAAAAATGCCGTAAAGAGAAATGTATTGTGCTTGTTGCCAATAATAATGAAGTCAATCATCATTCTGACAAATTGTCACTCTTTCCGTAGTATGTGTATCTTAATAGTATAAATAATGGTTAAGTCACCAACCTTCAGTAATTGCTACCTCACATTTATGCTGATAATGATACCTTTCTTGCCCCATGAATGATATTTTCAATATAATAATACACAAAGAATATGTTGAAAAGAGAATGATATTTTTTTTGTCCTTTTCTTTTCCCTTTTTTTAGGTCTTCCTGTGGGAAATATGTGAGATACTTGCAGAAGCATTGCGAGGTAGCTGGGCAACTCCATACCCTAAGGGAGACACAGGAAAACCTTGACATAACCTATTTTTAACCATGCCTCTGGCAATTCTGCATTCAAGTTTATAGGTGAACATGTCAGGTAGTACATAGAAAAAAGCCGAAGACACACAGTATTAATCATAATTCTGTCCAAGCCCATTTTATTTTTTCAACATTTCTGATTTAAAATCTCATGACATTTCTTCAAGGTGAAATTCTTCTACCAGGCTTTGCAACAGGGTAAGACTACATTTACCTAAATTAAATATTGCTTACAGTAAAGCTCTCTAATGCTTCACAAGATAAGCAATAAACTCAGTGTAGTTACTATTAAAATAATTTAAGTTGGTATTCAGCTCAAGAAGCTTTAGTGATTAGCTGTACACTATTAATACAGCGTTTAAATAAGACTAGCCTAGTATCTCTGGATAAGAACATTGTTCTGTAAGTGTATATGAACATCATAATTATTTTACAACCCCATTTTTAGTTCTTTCCGATATAGTAAATTCAATTGACCATGAAATGAAATTTCATAGTCAAAATGCCTCCTTTACATTTTTTTATTGCTGCAATAAAGTTTTTATAGCTTCAAGGCAAGGTAATTCATGAAATGTCTAATTTAAAGATGAATTCTAATATTATTAATAAATATTTACCAGTTTAATAAAGTGCACATTTTTCACATAAAATACGTTATTATGTTTTCATTTTTTATTTTTGAAATACAGATTAACTGCTGGAAAATTCGAGTCCTAGAGAGAGCTATGTGAGTTCAGGGAAACCCTATGCAAGGACCCTCTGTTAATGTTTTTAAACTTCCCAAAGCTACCCAGCATTTATGAGCAGAAGAGGAAAAGACTACTGACTAGCATACAATGGCAGGGGCCACTCCATCTCACAGTATGAAACAAATCAAGCAGTTGTGGGGAAGTGTCTGACACACAAACCTCCCTACGTGGCTCCTCCATATCAAATCACAAAATTCCCCAGCAATTCTCTGCAGCAAAACTGCACACAAGTTCCCAGTCCACAGCTTTGAACTGGCAATCACCCTAAAGTATATATACCACTGGACTCCTGGGATAAGAAGGCATGAGCTTCTCTATATCTTCTCATGAACCTATACAGGAACAAATTCTTACCAATGGAGTCAATGTAAACTGTACCATTAATTTCTGCATTGCACAGTTGAGGAAAAAGGCAAAGATGTAAAGCCTCCCATTCAATGAAAGAAGAGGTGAGCATAGAGATACCTAACCAGGAGGCCTCTTCTGATTGGAATTGTTAAGGTGACAGCATTTACTCATGGAAGAATCACATTCAGTGAGCAGGTGCAAAATTAAAGGACAAAACTGGGTCAGGTTACAAAACCACTTGATAACATTGAGAGGATACTCATACACGTAACATTGATCCAGCCCACAATATTATATATTTCTGAGCAAGTTTCATTGTATTCAGTGTACACACACTCCATTACTTTTGTTTTCAGGCACAACATTCCTGACTCACAAGTTTTATTAATCTGATCTTTCTTTAGAAGTCACCCTACATGTCCAGTGCACACAGAATCTCATGCAAAATGGGATCTAAAACAAGTACCATATCCTTCAAGGACTGTTTTAGGGAGTCCCTGTTTAGGGTGCACAGAATGACCGAATTCTGCACCTCCTCAGGAGTGGGCAGTTTGTGGTTTATTCTGCATTAGGGCTAGCTACCCTTCATGACCTCCAAAGAAATATTAAAATTTGCAATGAAGTCAGCAGACTGTAGAATTACAGAGAAGTATTTGCTGCGTGTTGGTCTGTAAATCTTTAACTAATTTTCACTTGCCATAATAAAAAAAGAAGATTTACATGAAATCACAACAGAACAACACAACCTTTATTACAGTCCAGCAGTAAATGTGTATTTTCACTAGACCAAGCCTAAAAAAAGGTCCTATATAAAATAGCTGATCAGAAAAAAATATGGTTTGATGTAAAATATCTGCTCAAGCTAAACATTCACTCATTTTTCAATATGCAATACAGAAACTGATTCTAATTGTGACCACTGAGTCTAAAATGCTGAGTAGGATAAACTGGCTCACAGCAGTGTCCCATCACTGGGAGTCTGAACGTTACTGCACGAAACTCTCAGAAACCCACAACGGGAGATCCCCCGAAGCTGAAAGGGAAACACAATGAGAAAGTGGAAAGTGCCCCAGGTACCCTCCCATGGAAATCACAGCCCTGCAGTGTGTATGGGTTCTGGAGGAAACTGCATACATCCCTGGTTTGGATTGCTCTAACATTGGAAAGAGCCTAACAGTCCCTGTCACTCGGCTCTTCCCCACACCCAGATCATCCCTCCCCATTCTGAGGGGATCAGAAGCAGCCCAGGAACAGAACACCACCCTGCCCCAGTCCTGACAGCCAACAAGAGCACTGGACAGAACAAATTCATTTTATGGCCCTGTATTTCTGAGGATGCTCAAGGTAATACATCCCTATGGCTTCTGTTATGAGTTTAAAAACAATAACAACCAATTTTCATTTATAAAGATTTAGCCCATGGAATACACCGAATATAATGAAATATGTTTTTTTCCTGCTGGCATACTGTGTCCAGATCTCCTTCTGAGCTACTCTCAATACTTTCAAAATTTATTGTTGGCTGTCAGATGTGGGTCCTACACTTCAAATACAGACAAGCAACTCATTCTAAATGCTGTAGTTCGCCCTGGACAACTCAATGGTCTTTCAATTCTTGATGCCTGTGTCAACTGTATAACGCATTTTTGAACTTTAGGAGCACTTAGGATGCACATGATGCCAATGGATATGGACTTACAAGTCTATTCCCAAAATGAAAATTCTGTGTTTATAAAGCCTGACTGCTCCTTCACAAGAGATCTGTTCATGCAGAGTATATCAGTGTGCTGTACATTAACAACCATGTTTATCTTGCTGAATCCACCAATATTAAACCCTTAACCATTTGTCATCTGCCTTAGGGAACTGAGTAATAGCATATCATTGTTTGCTGTGTAACACTGACAACACGTCATCGTTCATACAGAACACGCCTGCACATGATACAGAACACTGGCAAATGCTTGGTCAGGCCCCCAAGAAGTCACACAGATCTTCTGAGATATCAATGAAAACTGAGATATAACACAAATCTACATTTGACAGACAATATTAGGCAATGGGAACACACAAAGAACTGGACCTACCATATGCAATCCATTGCTGTGGATGACACCGTCTTGCTCTACGAGATTTCGGGATATTGTAATAGAGGGAAGATCCAAGCTCTGGGGAGGGAACTGAGGTGTAAATTCATTTCCTGGTGCAGGCAGCTGGTCACCAAGGCCCTGAAAGGGCAGTAGTATATCTGCCATCCCCAGTGCAGGGTCTGACTCGGGCGGGGGGGTAATGGGTGGGATTTCAAACTCCTCGTCCCCAAGGCTCGGCGTGTGGAACGTCTGCTAGAAAAGGACAAGAGAAGGCAAACTGCATTAGGGCACGCTGACCTCAGCAATCACCTCCACACCCACAGTCCAAATCTTGGTTTGCTCTCAAATGCAAACTCTATAAGCAACAAAACTTTTAAGTTTCATATGCTGAAAGGGGTTTTGGATCATTCCAATTAAAGACTTAAGTCTCATTATCATATGGCTTTAATGCAGTATCAGTATTAACAGTTTTTTAATGTGTATTTAATTAACAACATCTGTCTGTTGTTAGTCCGAATATCAGCTACAGTGGATTTGGCTGTATAACAAACTGCCACTTTATTGATATGTTAGTAAAATAGCACAAACAGCTTACATTACTCTCATGCTTCATAAAACACTGACAATTTTGTAGCACACACACAGTATGAATTCAGCACTGGCCATTTCACATCTTTTGCCTCCTTTTATCCACTAACAAACAGGAAATATTATCATTCTGGTCTTTATTTCTTTTCCATTCCCAAAATACAATGCACCCTTTTAAACATGGGTTGTAATTTGGAGGAGAAACGTACAAAAGCATGAGGGTGATTACAGCAGCTTCCAGTGCTTTCTGAAGCAAGCCAGCTTTGTTTGAACAGTAGGTTTGTTATGAACTAAACACCTGTTAAGATGCCTTGAGCAAAACATTTACTGCCAGTTATCTTCAGGGTTTGTGCATGTTTGTACGTGTGCATGTGTCTGTCAAAGATAATCTTTATTCAAGTAGAGTCTGTAGCTGGCTTCAACATTACTGACTTTTATTTGGGAAACAAATGAGCTATGCTTATTCAAATTTTTTGAGAGCTAAATGAACTTTCATATATTATTTCAGGTCTACTGCTATTTAATAATAGAAATTCAGTTCTTGAAATTAGGCCATTTTAAATGTACCCAAATCAAGACTGTCTTGATCAAATTGGGCAGTTGGCAATCCTAAAATAGGCACTCTTGTCTTGTTCTGGACATGCAAGGCTGCTCTGGGATTTGTTTGTTTGCATTAGTTCAGGATTTGAGTTGGGGGGGATGGGGGGGAGAATTGTTTTATGTATTAATTACATTGTTTGAAAGAGTGACTTAATGCCAGTTAATTTAAAAATTATAAGTTCAGTGAAAGATCTCATTAACTGCTGCAAATTGTCATCCTTCAAACTGTTAATGATGATATAAATTAATAACCGCTTGAGAGAAGATGGAAACTGAAACACAAGAAAAACCTTTGCTTGCATATAGAACCTGTCAGCTGTCATTATTGGTCTCACACCAGAAATGATGAGGTCCCAGATTGCTGCAGTCTGCAGAACCGTCAGAGTCTGCTGAGACTCTGCCCATCTCGCTCCAAATGCAAGGCTGTAACTTAATTCTGGATGTGAAGGCTGGGCCTGGATTAGGGAGACGTTTGACTTCCCCACAGCTATATTACAAAAGGTGTGAATTTTTCTTCCCATGGACCCTGTAGCTCCCAAACACAAAGGATGGATTGGCCAGGAGAAGTGTTTGGCTAATGAACATAACCCTATGGCTGCATTTGCAGTTATTTTGGCACTAATGTGGTCTAGTAACAGATGCAACTGTAATTTGTGACTCATTTGCTACCCCATTACTGCTTAATGAAATCTAACATATCACATTAACAATACGGATAAACACTCATTCTTGATATGTGGCATTTGGCTGTTTTCATTACCACTGTAATTAACACTTGAAATATTATTTCAATAAATATTTAAGGTGCTTTAAAATGAGTTGTAGTAATCATGACATAGAGACAGAAAATACAAAGCAAATGTGTGGCTTCTGAGCCTGAATGTGCTCTAGGATTACACTCTTAAGGCATTATTTACAGGAATAAAATGGGCTTCTAGCTCAGCAGTGCTCAGGCCCAAAATAATACCGAGAAAGCTGCATTCATGTAATGTAAACCCACTATAATTAAATACATTGTAATGTGGTAATTGCAAAGTTAGCCTGATGCTTTAATGTGAACAGTAACACTTAATCATATTTTTATTCCTTGTTCAAGCAAAAGGGTTCAGTGAAATCAGTATTATTATAGTACATTTGAACCTCTCTTTACTTGACAAATTTATGATATATTATTAATTATAAGAACCAGATCTTTTGCCCCATCTAACACAATAACTCTAGGATAGGTGTATAAATATAAAACACAGCTAGATAATAATACAATATTTTACTTAGAAAAGTAGCATTCATCTTAACACTTGCAGCTTACTACAAATGGGAGAGTAAATTGATGAATACATTTTTAAATGTGAATTTAATTCTAACTCTATAACTTGTCCAAATATATATTTTTTTTTAAAAAACGTATTATGGACCTAAGAGTACAGATGAAATAGATGTAATCTTAGAAGAAAGCAACCCCTTAGTGAAATAGTCTTAAATCTAAAACACTGAGCTATTCAGTCTGTTAAAAGAGCCTGAATGGTACACAATTTGGGACTGCAGAAAGGTGCTGTTATGACCAAAACATGGTATAACATTTGAGAGATTTTTGTTACCAAAAGTTATTAACTTTTCAAATATTTATATCTTACATATTTAAAAAAATAAACCAAAACTGTGTGCGTGGTTAAATGCCATCTGTACTGAAATGTTCAAAACATTTGTTCCTTTTGATAAAAATGCAAATCTGGAGAACTGTTGTATCAACATATAACAGCCAATGTCTGACACGGTGAATTATCACAGCTGGAATTAAATTGTCTCTGAACAGCTGCTGGCAGCAGAGCTTTCATCAATGTTTGATTCAAATGTAGAAAAGAAATTCTACAGAAAGAAACATCATGTTGTCATTACAGATGGGGTTTGTGTTCATTATCACAAATAACACTGGAGCTAGTGCCAAACAATATTCCCTTATCTAAGCAGTCTTGCTGGGTAAAAAGAGATGGTGACCATTCTATAAATGATTCATAAAATCCTAGTTTTAATTCTAACCTCCATATTTATTATTACACCTTTCTGCTTATTTTCTCCAAAATCATTGTTTTAGAAGGACATAGGAATACTTGTGACTGAATCCCCACTTCCAACATGTAAAGTCAGGGCTGCCCAGTTTTCTAACCTTGCCTCGTGTTGGGTAGATCATTTATGGCATGTACCCTATGTAAATATTTCTTGTTCTCCATATTGCTGTGCACAAACTACACGGTGCACCCTGCGCTTTCCATCCTTCCCTGTGCAGTAAGAGCTGCTGGGTTTTGGTGATGAGCAAATGCTGGTTTGGTCTGGAGCTGGGGTCAGTATTAGAGTGTTGATGGTCTATTAACTGGCTGTAAGGCGGCCCCACCACAACAAACACACGGAGCCTGAAGCTGCCATACCTTTCTCCTGCTTCCACACTCAAAGGCAGTGATCAAATACATCAGCTCCACAACCCAGCCAGCCTCCACCAGCCCAGCCTCCAGGTTTGTTCTGGGTCCTGGTCAGAAGCTTCCTTCATGTAGCACATACACTTCGGACAACAAAGCTGGCTTTGGTTTTGTAACTTGTATGAGTATCAAGAACCCAAATTAAAACATTTGTATCTATAACAAAAATTAGAACATTAGCTAGTAATGACTATTACTAAGCTTGCTTTCGAAGTGTACACCTACTGTGCTTTTTATTTGTTTCCTTCTGTTCATATATTTTTTTTCCATACATAAAGCAGATTTGTTTCTATTGAAATGCTATGTAAGTAACAGCCTTATGGACAGCTAAATTGACTAGTAATGGAGAGCTGTCAGGTTATTTTCTTTCTCATTAAAGTCTTTATTTTGTGCTCCATAAAACATGCAGAAATTCGGCACTTCACTCTTCATCCATTCAAAGTCTGTTAAATTATCACAGCAAACAGCAGAATATGAGTATAGATAAAAAATAAAAATATCTACCTCATTTGCAGCAAGAAATGCATTATTTGCCTCAGCCATGTTCATGTAGTTGTTATTGTTTCCAAACTGAAAGAAAAATAAATATTTGGATTTAATGTATGCCACGATAAACTTTTCTTTACCCCATCACTGGCATATAAAGAGTTGGGAAAAAAAACCCCACAACAAAAACAAATCAGCAAACAGCTAAAATGTAATTTTGCAGATGTTCTCTGAAGTCAGAACCAGATTGAATCCAGCTTTATTATTTTTACTATTATTTTTATTATTATTATTATTATTACATACTCTGCATCCCTCAGTCTGTACATGGAAACATTCACACATCTCTTCAACTCTTTTTGTCCATGCAGAAAAGCCACCGCACAGACCTAGAGGTGACTTTGGAAATTATGAGTCCATTGGAAAGAGACTATTCTGAAAGTCCCTTCTCCTCTACTACACCTTTCCTGACACACACTGTAATATTTGTATGGATGATCCTGATCCAGAGGTTGCTGCAGACAGAAGTAGCTGGCACATTACCATTCCAAGCAGACCTGGTTTTAACGTACTGAAGGCCAGTAAGGAGAAAAACAAGAATCTGCAAGGTTGTTCTTAAAATCTCATTCTTTCCACAAAATTAAAAAGCCAAACAACGCCCTTTGTTTATCCTTCATTCCAGTTGAGCTCCCATGCCTCGAAGGAACACTAACACCAGAAGATTTTGCACATCGGAGAAACTGTCTGACACTGAGACCCCGAGGTGTGCCCAGCGTGGGGAGGGCACAGTGCCCATCTCCTCTCACCGAGGTGCAAATCTGCTCACATGCCAGTGATCAGAAGGGATTTTATTGGGTGCCATGGAGTCATCTCCTTCAAATTCCCAAGTATGAACATTAGTTGAAGTATTTTTTCTTCTATAGACTGAGCACAGAAAAGAGAGAGATTATCAGCATAATACCATGCTTTATGCCCTTCAACTGCACTTCCAAAGGCATGTAGGCTGGTAACGAGTCCTGCACGTGTTCCTGGCACAGGCAGGTGTCCAGACTCTTTGCTTCAAGGAACGCACACCAGGCCTGTCATGCAGCTACCAGTAAAACAGAGTTTCACACGTGCACATTGTCATTACCAGGCACAGAGCACAGCCCAAGCTACGAGTGCGAGGTGAGGGAAAAGCCCCTGTGCTGTCCCTACCACATCGCTGCTGTTAAAGCCACATTCTTTGCTTAACTCCCACTTCTGAGTTTTACAAAGCACATTTTTTCAGGAAGGCTTTATTTTATCTTGTGAGACCTTGGTGGACCTGCCCCCTCCTCAACTTCACAAATCCAAACACTCCTGACAGCAAAACAAGCCCTGCAACCAGTGCATGAGGACGGGTAACTAGGCACTTGCCCAGATTGTTCTTTCCAAGCAAGAAACTGTTGTCCTTTCAGAGCAGCTGAACCTCTCCTGAAAGGAAAAGCACTTTGCTTCAGCTCAGTTTGCTACAGCTGCACTTGGTGCCTGACTGTTTTTAGCAGGGAATGTTTTAGACCTTGACTCTCTCCAATTCATCACGGGGGGACCAGTGATCCATTCAAGAAAGGCTCTTTCTCTGAAACTCCTATACTTATTTCTGAAAATCAAATAGAAACTAAAAAGAGATAAAAAAAGAGGAAACTATCATTATAAGAGGATGAAAACAGGAAGATAGACACAAAGAATTGGAGCCCTGTGTACCTGCTGAATTGTCAGATTGACAACACAGGACATCAGCAAAATGAGAAGACAATCAGGGGAAGGGGAGAAATATGAGATGAAATCCTTCATTCTGAAGTAACAAATTCCATTTGTGTACTTATGCTGAATCTTTCAACCTATAACACATGTTCAGTAACAGAGGCCTTAACACAATATGTAGGCTGCCTCATAGCTATTAAAACTCTGTTATCCCCAGCTATGCAGATACTCAAGTAATGTCATCCATTTTTAAAAGCCCAGATGTCACCCATGTTTGGAGATTAAAAAATTCAAGTTAAATTGCACATTCAAATGACTGTTTTGGCACATACGGATGTGTGTGTGTGGATGTGTTGCACAAAGACACCACTTCAGCTCAACAGTGCGATCAACAGGATACAATTTTTCATGTCAGTTAGTGGCAAACTAAGGATTTACATGAAAAACTCAAATAGCTCAAATAGAGCTGTTCTTTCTACAGTAGAAAAAAAATAAAAATCAAGTTTTCAACGGATACCTAAGGGCAAAGGTACACTAGGCATTACAACCCCAACACTGGATAAAGAAGTGGGAACAAACCCTATCCTATTTTAACATAGAGGCTCCTTGGAGCTCCAGTGTCTCAAATCAGAAACACAGCTGATTTTTACCTTGAAAAGTAAAATTTTACATTGTTTTGATCTACATGTATTGCTCACACCACAGCTACTGCTGTTCTGATTGTCAAGTGGTTTTCTTCCTTTTTGTTTTATTAAAGTAGAACAAAGGGGAGAGTGACAACTTAATTTTCCATTTTATTAAGACTGTGGAAGCAAATTACATAACGAGGAATGTCAAAGCTAAAAGTTACAGGTACATATCCTTCAAGTCATTCTGTTCTTGGGCTATAATATTTAAGACCCTATTGTGTATAACTCAGCCACTGATGGCAGAAGCTGGAATATTTCAGCTTTTGTTAGTATGGATCACTACTAATATTCTTTAGATTTATTTTTTGCCTCTGAATTGGAAATCCATTGAAGGCACACAACAATTATCAGCGAGTATTTCTAAGATTAAACTTCCTTATTATCTAATGGTACCTATAAGAACAAAAGAAAATAAAATGGTTATTATCTTAAGGACCTAAACAATTAAAAAAACAAATTAAGCTTAGAGTGAAATAAGAACTGGGTTAGAAATCCTCTTCTGAGCAGTTAGTCTGCGAATGTAATTACTGAAGAAACTACAGCTAATCAGCTGTGAATTGTATCCATTAATTAGTATTTGCCCTGGAGAAATGAGAAAAATCAGTAACAATGTTAACACTGCAATGCACTGATGAGTACTGAAACACAGGGCCCTCAGCATTTAGTCAAGCAGGTGGCTCCAATGGTCCAAGTAATTTAAAAAGCTCTCACCTGAAGTGCAGAGCTGGAATTACAAAGCACTTCTTGCATATCTTTGTATCTATATAAGGCTATAATAAATGGCTTTTAATTTAGAAACACTTTGTGATCAGCTGGGAACAGTTATAAATCATTCTAAATAGAACAAGGGGTTCTTGTCTATTTTAGTAAAATAATTTTTTGTGAAATGACTCTTATTGCAGTCAACATTTTTCTCCATTTATTTTCAAAGGATCCCTTGCTCAGACCCCTCATAAACACCTCAGAGCATTGCTATAGTTGACAGCAGGGATTTGAATTAAAGGGGAGACGGCAATTTGGCCTGCCCAGAGAGACTCCTGAAGGATCCCACCACTTGGGTTTCCCTGAGATAGAAGAAAAGTAAGATGCAGCATTTAGTCCAGCTATCTTTTCCCTTTGTGCTGGTGTTGGGATGCTCTGTTAATTACTTAGCCAGAGTAATTAGCAAGAGTTTGTATAAACTTTTTCATCTAAAGATCTCAGAGCACCCTTGCCCTGTAACTATGAAACAATGGAACACACACCATGGCATTACAACTGGTTTGTTTCCTTTGACTTCAGGAGTTCGCACTCCACCGTCAGTGCCAATGAACACCCTGAGACCCCCACCCAACTGCCACTGCCCACCAACAGACACCACACGCATATCCCAGCTCATGAAATGGCCTACAAACAAACCAAACCTCTGCTGCCCTTACTGTGAATCACAGCTGCCATTCTTCATGCATGAGAACTATGACAGTTCAATCCTTTGCTCTTGTATGTTCCAAGGGCACTTGGATCTTGGCCCTGCTGAAATCCATATGAACAGCCATGAGGACAGTAAGGAGAGAGACTGGATCATGCTTTTTAACAGGTTGTATAAAGCATTTCCAGAAAATTGATTCTTTCTAAAATAGCTGATTGAAGCCCTTCTCTTAGCTTTGACTACCGAACCTGAAGCCCAGTATCCAGCCTTATTCAGCTGCTCTAGGAGAGGTGTGTATTTGCAATGCCAAGGGAAAATTCATGCCCTCTATTCCTTCCCCAGCATGTGCCCTAATGAAGACCAAATCAACTTCTACCCAGCACTGGGGATATAGAAACTGTATCACTGCTACAAACTGCATGTTTTCACAGACCAGGCCTCTGGAGCCAGATGTTAGGATATCTGTCTGTAAATCAAGGGATAAGCCACTTGGAATCCACACAACACAATACTACTTGGGGCTGCCCTTTGTACTCAGCAGAGCTCAAAAATTGGTTGGTTATGAAAGCTGAGACTAATGAGCAGTTGTTTTAAGGCAGAAGTCTGATATGATGAACATCACAGAAGACCTTGGCAGTCTGGGATAAGAAACAGTGATTAAATGTCCACTGAGTCTGAATTCCTACCAAAAAAAATCTTGAGAAAATCTCAAATGTTAAATTGTGGACACTCTCAGGGCTCCTCTTTGCCATCTGTGATTGAGTCATCACAGCAAGAAATTCAAAAGAGAACTTTACACCAAAAAACCATAATAGTAAAAAAAAAAAATCTTGAAAAGTAAAAACAAATAACTAATTTTGAAGGTGTTATGGGCACACAGAATAACATTTTGAACCTATAAAAGTTAATGGGAATTTTGCTACTGTTTTTAATGGAGAAATTGTTTTACTTACAGTATTTAGTCATTAGTATTTTTTACAACTTTCTATATTTCTGTTTTTACATCAACCCAATTGTGGTGCAACTCTAACCTGAAAAACAACAGAACTCACACAAAAATATTCATTTCCTCAAGAGTTCAAATACAGAAATACATAAGTAACTTAAAACCAGACATAAAGAAGCCCAGATTTTCATCTGACCATCTCAATGGAGCAAAAACATGAATGTTTAAGATACTAGTATTTTTATGCTCAAAAAGAAAATTTAACTCAGCAGGCAAATTCATTCAATATTCTAAATAGTTCTTTTTATAACATTGCTGTTTCACAGTGCAACCCCAAAGAAGAAGAACCCATTGGAAGAGTTATTGTTCCAGCACATAATACTAGCAAAACCATGGAATGTGAATAAATGTCCCAAATGGGAAACTCAAACAAAATATATCTAGAACAAAAATGAAACACATTTTATCATCTTCTCATAACTAATCCATCAACTTAAATTTTGCTTAAAAGGAATGACTGCAATTCTCTGCTCAAAGACTACATATCATATATCTGAGAATACATAAAAAAATTAATAGTTATTACAGAATCCAGTTCCCCTTCCTCTTTTCTTTTTTAATTAAAGAAAACCTTATCCCAACCCTTATTGGAAAACAGACTTCAGACTTAATTATCATGACACTAACAGTCCTTAATTATTATTTAATGTTTATTCAAAACACATTTAAAGTTTCTCAGGATAGTATTTCCAGTCAAAATGCTTACTGCCTGCAGAACATCTCTAAACTAATCTGTCACAGCACTACATATCTACTTGTGAATGTATTTTAGACCGTTACACATTCAACTTCTATTTCTGATGCCAAAATACGGCTTGTGGAAAATGGCACCCTCAATAGATCACACTTCCCATATTTCTGCAGTAAAATTAGAAGTCATGTTTTTTAAAGTATGACCATTAATAAAATCATTCTTTTATGGTATGAGCATACTCGTGGTTTTTATATAGAGTAATATCTACTTGCACAAATATGTATTATGGCAAGGATCTCAGTTTTATCTTCATATTTGGCAAACTAATTCCTCTGAGGTTACACTATCCTTATGAGTAAAAAGAAAGATAACAATCCCAAAAGATGTAATTACAGACCAAAACTAAATTACTGTGCAGGTCTAAGTACTATATCTCAATAATTTCACCAGAGAACATCTTCACTGCATTTGGGCAGATTTGATTCTGCTGCCTGACCAATAATTACAGCTCTGGCAAATACAATGTCTGATAAGGACATCAATTAAGAATGAGCATTGTGTTATTTAAAAAAAAAAAATTCATCATGTTCACAGCCTGTCTGATTGAATGAAATGCCAAATTAAATTAATGGAGATTGCTAAGTCTAGCTGGCTGGTGGGGAACCATGCAGAAAGTGGGACAGCATAGACAATAAACTGTCTGTAATTAAAAGATGAGAAGCTGGACTAATGCTACTTCAGCCTGATTATTCCAAACAAAACAATATACACTAAAATTATTCTGGCAAAAGAAGTAGATGGAGTGGGAGAATGGCTGGGACAGGGGGCTTTTTCCTTTTTTTAAAATAGTATTAACTATCACCATCTATGAACAGCAGTGTCCTCACTGCAGGTATTAAATTAAATACTGGGGGTTTTCTCATCAGGAAACACAATTTACATTCTCAGTGTACATAAAAAAAAAAAAACATAAAAAAACTCTCTAATCATTCCTGTTCTAGATGGATATCCAGCTAGCTATCTAACATGTAGAGGCTTTCCCTCCAAGTATGATGTGTTCATAGCAGGAGCAGAGTGTTCTTTTCTGGAAGAGTAAGTCCTTCATGGCATTTTCAAAACTTCAGAAGCAGTAGGTGGTAACTATATTATTTTATAATATACAAGTATTCTATTTTCATTTTCCTCCTGGAAACAATGAGGCAGATTTTAGTAGCTGGTATAGAGATGCAATACCACTACAGTTGTTAAGGATTTATATTGTTGCAAGTGAATGAAGTATTTTTTTTAAACGTTGTAAATGAAGATGGAATTTGTACTCAGAATGAATGCCAAATAGTAGCCTCGATTTTGACACTACACCATTACCCACAGAAATTTCAGCACTCCTCTGTTAGGATGTTAATGCTTTGGAAGAAATAGGATGTGTTCCCCAACCCAAGAAATATTCACCATAGACAACAGGCAGCCATAGGAAGTTACGGATTGAGTCACTGAGCATAAAGGAGGTGGAGAGTTGGAGCAGATGCAGGCAAAATGCTGCCTGTCCATTTGGGTCAGGCTCTGACCACATGGCAGCAAGCAGATAATGTATCCCAGTTACATCTAAGAGCACACTGCTGCATGTGTGTGCACTCGGGTAGGGAGACATGCACAGAGATAATGCTTTGTCAGCAAAAGATAACATTTTGGAAGAATGTCATGAAGTACTGGACCACTAGGTAACATGTACTATATGTGCCAAGTTTATACTCGACCCTTTCCATTCATATCTTTAGAACAAATTTATGATTAGTGGTTATTATAGAATAGTACAATAGCAATCAGCTTTCTGAGAGGTTATAGTGTTTTCTTATTTTCCTGCTAAATTCTGCAAATTTTCTCGGACAGATCTTCACAGACCTGTAAAAAAGCTACCCAGGAAGTGTTAGCCTTGGCAGTGTTGGCCACCAGAACTTACTACATAACAGTTCCTTCTGTTTCTTCCTCATCAGGATTCTCTATCACACCATATCAGGATCCTGCAATAACCTGGAGGAAACACAGGCCCTGCTGAAAACAAAAAGAGTTCCTATAGGGGTTTTTATCATGCCAAAAATCTGAATTTGCTTACAACCTCTTCGCTGATGAGCAACAAGCCAACAGACAGGAGCACAAAACATTAAAAAATAAAGCACCCAGCTTTACAGTCACACCCTCAATGCTGAATTTTAGGCAAATGAATAATCTCATTAGCGGTTGATTAATTATTGAAGCTGTACATAAGTATCTGTACAATCATACATGTGACAGTCTTTTGATATTTAAAATCTTAAAGCCTTTAATTCAGGGGACTATTTAGATTCCAATTTTTGAGTCTCAAACATCTGCCACACTAATTGTTATATATAACCTTATATAAGTGTGGCTATGCACGCATATATATGTACATATGCATTCTCTAACTCTTTGCTTAGAGCCAAAAAAAATCTCAGTGGGATAAAATACTTGAGCAAGATACTAAAGAAAAATAGACATATTTTATTCATATAGCCTCAAATATCCATCAGACACACTGTTTGCAGATAGTACAGATTTAAAAGTTTTAAGAAAGCAATTAGGATGCAAACATTTGAAGTTACTTTAAAAGCTTTCAGCCAGCAAATAAAAACTTTGACAATAACAATAAAAAGCACTGACTTAATCTCTGTGATTCCAGCCAAACTCTTTAATATGAACTCCATCAGTGAATTCCACAGCCAAAAGCTGTAACTGGATGATGTTTTGCAAAGTATGATACTGAGTAAGTCTTAGGAACAGTAATGAAAGGAATATTTAATGGTCTCATGTTAGACATTTTCAGATCTCTTAAGAAAGACACATTCTATAAATGCTTTTATATGCAAGAATTAACTTTGTATGAATATGCAAAGTATAATTATTATGTTGACTGACAGTCAAGGCAATTCAATATATGCCAGATTTTTAATGCTACTGATTCCATATTTAAATGCATAAATATTAAAAGGTGGTCCAAAGGGCAGTCCTGGCCCTAATATTTATACAAGATTAAGGTGTTGCAAAATTAGTCTGAATCCTGAAAGTTCTCTCCAAGACAAACATACCAACAATTTTCCTGTCACATGTTCAGAGTTTCAGTTTACCCTTTTGACTCTTTGTAGACAAGAATATCTGTTCTTCTTTGTAGACAAGAATATCTGTTCTTCTGTTCACATGGAGCTGTGCCTTCAAATGTAGTAAAATGGACACTCAACCATGGAATCCGCATATAATCTCTGCATCCTCCTACATATGCTAACATATGCTTTTTCTCTGTACAAGGCTAATACAAACAACAAACTTAGATCAGCTCACTGAGTTTCACATAAGAAAGACTCTACATGGTCTACAGATGTTTCTTCACAGAGTTCTGAAGTACATTCCCTACCAACACACCCCATTGTTGCCTGAAGCTTAAAATATGGGAATAGACCAAATGTTAAGATATTCAGTAACAAAGCCAAGGAGATGCCACTGTAGTATAAGTATTTGTTTCAAAATATATGAATATTTAAAGAACATATTTTCTTTCTTTGCTTTCTGACCTAGAGGTGTTTGCTGTGATGAACTATGAAATTATTTTCACAATCACTCTCATGAGTACATACTTGTTGCTACAGTAAACCAGACTAGACATAATTGTCACAGAAGGAAAATATTGCTAAAATGCAAAAAGAACTCACTTACATGGTTAAGTCTCTTGATTTTTTCTACAACTTCGTAGCAATTTGGATTCCACATGAGAACAGTCTTCTCAAACATGAAGTTTCTCATCACCCATTCGATGTATGTATTTTATGAGTTACATTTCACTAAACAGCTGAATTTATACATAGGATTTCATTTCTAGCAACATCTGAGGACAGATGGTGGTTAAATTATGCTCTTTTTTTTTTTCCACAACTGCTCTAAAGAACTGAAGCAAGGGCAAAGCACAATTGCTCCTTTTCCATGGCCCTGTGAGAAGATGGAAATGTCTCTATTCTCCACAACATTTATGAAATGGAAGAGCAGCAACAGTCTCTCAGAATGGGCTGAAAATGCACCTGTGGTACTGTAAAACAATTTGCAAGAAATACTCAAACCAAATCTGTGAGCCTGATTGTGGGCACCGTGTTCACTCCTACCCTAACACACCAGGGTCAGCATTAACAGCTCTCCTTCAACTCCCCCTCTCCACCTCCGAGTATCCCTGTATTTCAACTGTTTTCTAACCCAAATCTCACTGAACTTAAATAGAAACAAAATCTATAAAGAAGTAGTTTAAACACTGTATTTTACCCTGGCAACACTCCCTTACCTGTAAAACTTCTTCTGCTGATGGATAGGTTTGCCAGAATTTGTTAAACAATGAAGGCTTGTGAGAAAATGAACTTTCGAACTATAAAATAAAAGAATATGGCGTTTTGCAAGAAGTATATCAGATCCCCCACATTTCCAAATACACATTTAGTTATGCTGAATCCCAGTAAGCTTATTCCAATTACCTTATCTCTTGC
>JAOXXN010000162.1:11341799-11360740 GCA_026770055.1 Myrmophylax atrothorax | reverse complement strand
AGGCTCTGCCAAGGCCATGGTGTTTGTGAGAAGCCACCTGCAGATAACAGAAGACAAAACATAAGAAGAAGGCCTAACAGCCCCTGGAAGGAGACAGTTCTGAAGGCCCCTATGGGTGGGCCCACAAGAGAAATGAGAATGATGATTGGATATCAATATCTTCTATGCAAATTACTAGAGAAGTTATAAAAGTTGTAACACCCCTGAAGGAGGGGTCAGACCATTTTGGTTTGCACCTTAGAAGCTTCTAATAAAGGTAACCTGGATATCTTTCTCCATTAACCTGTTTCCAAAGTGTCTGCGTTCACAGGGTTGAGGCAACAGCTTCATTAAAACCAAGGTTATGCCAGAAGTTACTGCTTTTTCTGAGCCCTCTATCAATTTTTCAGTTCTTAGGCCAGTGAAATTATCACATACAATAAATTAAATTTAAGCTTAAGCAGACCAGTCTTGAACTTTGGATGAATGATAAGATACATTTTTAAATTTAATTTTTTGTTGTTTTGTTTTGTTAATCTAAACCTGTTATTCTGAATTTTCTTTTCCAAGGACACGATGACACTGATTAAGAAAATAATTTTACAGAACTTTGTAACAAACAGTTTTCAATTACATTTAATAAGTCTTTGGTATAAATGTGAATAGCTGCTTATGCAGACGAAGAGCATTAAATAATGAATTTAATGCTACTGAGCAAATGTCATTAACATTTTTTGAAGACTGGAAGAACATTAGCTTTGTTGGTAAATGACATTTTAAATATTTAGGTTTTTATAAGGGTAGCTCACTTCTTTATACAGCAACAAATCTTCAGACAGTACTTCTGTCTGGTTGTAGAAAACTACAATTGATATCTTTTCCATATATACTTAACCTCCTACAGATTTATTTGATTCTCAATAATTACTATTCTCTGGTAAGAGGCATATGTTATTACAGCACACTGCACTCCCACAAGCTGTCCACTCAGTGTATTTTAATAAATCTCTGCCAAAGCTGTATAAATTTGATCCTGTTTAAATTTAATAAGGATCAGAATATATCAAAGCACAGATTCCCACGAGAGAAATAGATATTTTGCATAGTTATTGAGTGCCCTATTCATAAATACAATGTGTAAGACCTAGACCATCAACCTTGAATTAAAAAGAAAAAGAGATTAATGTGTGCAAAGCCAGCTACTTCTTAAATAACTAGTGAAATTAGTGTTTAATAAAACATTTTCCCCATACTACTGTTAAAGACAGTAACACTGCCACAGTTTTACTATTATGATTCTAATGTGTAACTATTGAATATCTGCAGTATAGAAATACCTTCTCTCATGTACCTTTTACAATTCTTTCAGTAAAGACTTACCAACATAAGGACACAGATTCCTAAACTTGTCAGCAGGAGCTCCTCTTGGGTCGTGCCTTACCCTTTCCTATTCCTTGGGACCACTGCCTTAAGCAGGGAGCAGATCAGCCACCGAGAGCCACACATATGGCAGGACCTGAACTAGTTTAGGACAATGAAGAGCATGAACATATATATGACATTCATTTCCTTTGCTTTTCTGGATGGGTATCTAGAAGAGGAAGAAATTCTCAATGCTCTGTTAACTCTAGGTAAATCTCAGTGATTTTATGTAATAGCCTTGAAAATTTTATATCCTATTATGTAGCTCATATTTCAGCACTTGCTGCGGCAAAATACCAGGAGGTATAACTATACAATTAGATGCTGATCTAGCATGTTATGAAGAATTTTGAAGATCACTACCATAAACACAAGTACTGCATGTATTCCAACTATAAATAAATTTATATAATTAGTTCTTTGGATTCCAATGTTTTCTTTGTTGTTGTTTTAAAGATGTTTGCATGTAAGTGGAAAAACGCCAAACACCTAAACCAGATTTTTACCTCACCTGGTAACTGCTAGTCACAGACAGAATTTGTTAAGTCTTCCACAGGAAAGCTGCCTTCCTTATCATCAGTTTCAATTAGCAAATGTGTATATAACTATAAATGCAACCTACCCCTTTCAAAATAGCTCCACTTTCTTTCATCATCATTGACATCTACATGATCATACGTACAGGCAAGAAATCAGACTGTATTTATCCTGAATTAAAATTCACATTTTCAGAGGAAGAGCATGAGAGTCAAAAGACAAATCATTTTACATGTAGTAGAGATCTTCCCCAAGGGGAAAAAAAAGGTACTAAATCAATTTGCCATTGTTTTATAAGTCAGCTACTGAGAAGGAAATTACAGACGGCTGAAATTAATGTGAGTTTTGCCGTTGACTTCAACGAGCCAAAAATGTCATTCTCAGTGTTTTACTATACACAGAAGCCTGATGTCAGAATTGGTACAGCTTTATGAAGTACAGTACAACATAATTCAATCAATCAAAGTGAAGACAATCATATCATCACTCAATCATTGGCCCCACTCGCATCTGTGGTAAGACTCATTCTTGGTTTCTTTTCCCTTTACCATCATATAGATGTTGGAGCCAGGAAAAACCTCAGCCATGTTTGCCAGCAATATTCCTTTATCCACTGTCAATGTTATGCTATTGTGGTGAAAGCACAGGTATAAAAATTAAGTTGAAAATTCAAACTATACCAACAGAAATGTGTGGAAACCCCAACATCGGCAAAATAGCTTTGCCAGAATATTGCCATCAGAATCACAGCCCGTAAAATAAGTTACTTTGAATTATAATCAATATCATGGTATAACTATTCATCCAGGGTAAATACATGGCCAGGCCTTTTAGGCATCACCTGTAGCACAGAGTTACAATGTCTTTGTTTTCAAGAATTTTAAAAAATAGTGCACTTTGAATGGAGAAAATCTTGGATCCTTTCATTTAAAGATTCAGCACTTAAGCACAAAGCCACTGATTTAAGAGTACAGTGACTTGATTTCCTTGCTTTTACAGGTTTGTGTCTTTCAACTTCAATGTTATTTCAACAAAGTGCGTTGTGTTTATTACGGAGATATTCTGTTGTATTTCCCATCTCTCAGTTCATGAAATTTTCAATATAACAAGAGAAAACACAGCTCAAATTCTTATTTTGAAAACCATATTGCCATTTTTATTCAGCCTGTATTTTAATATAGCATCAATATTTAACTACTTCATTAAATGAAGTGTGACTTTTATAGTGAAAATGTCAGACTTTGCAGTTCATTAAATTCATTTAAAGTATAGCTGCTTGATTTTTTTCCCCCTGAAGGAATAAAGGACTATTAACTGAAAGCATAAACTTAGCATTAACATGTACTTCTTTCTTCAAATTAACATTCAAGATTTGTAACAGTCTTTACAAATTTAAGCAATTGTTTGTATCCTTTTGCATTATCCTTGTTTTTATAATAGATGTCACTTTTATAGCATATACAACTGTTTATCACAGTTGGATATGACCAGTAGGATGTTGCAGAGGATATTAACACATCACGTGCTATTATGAATCTGTAGAATCCTACAAGTAGTATTAAAAATACATTAATTTGAACTGTGGCATCTGTAAAAATAAACTGTATATGATGTAAAATTTAATAACTCTTGGAATCCAACAGGGTTTATGAGTTCTGTTTTTCTGTTTCATAAAACATTCTTTGATGAGTATATTTTTTCTTTCAAGGAGGGTTTCTATTAACTAATACAAAAGAACACAGGGAAAGCTCCATCTTCAAAGAGGCAGCACCAGGTTTTTGCCATATGTAAGAACTCCTGGTCCATATTCTCTAGGATATGTGACCGGTGTGATTCATGTCTCTAAAGCTGGAAAAGCTAATTACTTCTGATTAATAAATTGATGTGATTATAAAATATTTTATTAAGAATAAAAAAAGCTTCTTTCTAATGTACTAAGATATAAAGGTGGTGATACTTTCTTTTCAGCCTACTACTCCTTTCAATGTTTGCAGCAGATCTGAATGACAGTGAAATCTTGGGGTTTGGAAGAAAATAATGAGTCCTTTTCAATTTTAGTGTTTAGGTCCAGTCCTCTCTTGCCCAACAAAGCAATTTGATTAGGCAACCCTCTTGTATTAATGATCCGAATCACTACCATGAGGATTCTCACACTTCCCATTCTCAGATTGCACTAAACAGTCAATGCTTAATTTATTGCAATGCAGATGGTGATTGAGGGAGGGGTTTGGACATGGGCGTGAAACATTTTAAAGGACTTCATTTTCATAACTACATTATCTATCCTCTGAAAAATCAGATACTTTTCTAGTGTCTTAAATGTAGAATCCAAAACATTCTACCACTCACAAACATTTTGGGTACTATTACATAACACAAAGATTTAGGTTGGAAGTAGGATTTTTAAAAGTATAAATTATTCACTCTATGACTTGAAAGCTCACTACATTCCCCATTCTTCTCACACATGGGCACTTTAGCCTCCACACAACCAGCAACTGGCATCAGACTAGAAAGGAAAAACTGTAGAGTGCAGCAATTAATGCCTACTAAAGTTAAAAGCTTTCTTCAAGCACCTTCTTCCAAAAATGCCGTGCACAATAGTTTTATTTTCTAGGAAAACTACATCTCCAAATTTATGCTACGCTACTGTGATTTGTTTTACTATATGTCAAAAGTAACAAGGATTCTAGGAAATTCTGATGCTTGAACTACCTTCCTCTGCATGAATTTCTCTTTAAGAGTAGCATAGGGAATAAAAACTGAATTATTATGTGACTGTAATTCTGAAGAAGGAAAGAAGAAACTCTAAAACTTAATTATAGAAGCAACAGCCCAGTCACATACATGAAAAGCTAATGGGTACCAGAGGCACATATTCCAGACTGGAATTTGAAAGAAAGTCTGTACACACTTACTTTCTACACTGCCAAACCAAACTGACAGGCTCCACCAAGCAATCCCTTACAATAAGATTACAGGAAACTAAACAAAAATTGTTTCTTTCAGGATGCCATGAGTTAATATGCAACTACATGGAAGAGGGATCCAGGTGGCTGCATTAAAACAATCTGGTCAGAGAGGTCACAGTTACCAGCTCACTCCCACTAGAAAGACTCTTCCCCAGCAGAGATGGGTATCCTGAATGCAAAACAAGGGCTTGACTCTCCCACTGCAGAAACCTGCCAAGCAAAGGCTGAAGCAATGCCACTATGTTTTCCTAAAACAGTGCAAGAAGGATCAAATTGATCCTTGCTACCTATTCACCTTGTGCAACCCATCATCGAGGTTGGATGGGACATCAGGAGATCTCTAATCCAACCTCTGCTCAAAGCACTGGCCACATCAAATTGAGGAACCACTTGCTTGGAGCTTTTCTTCAGTCATGTCTTGCAAACCATCAAGGATATAGACAACCCTTTTGGGCAACCTGTACCAGTACCCCATTATCCTCAAAGTAATTTTATTCTTTATATCCAGTCTGAAATTCTCATTTCAGCTTGAGCCTGTTACCTCTCATCCTCCCACCACAGACCCTCTTGCAGAGCCTGGCTCCATCTCCTCACAGGTACCAGGACTGCTCTCAAGTCCCCTGAAGTGTCCCCTTCTCCAACCTGACCAAGTCCTGCTCCCTGAGCCTCTGATCACAGGGCAAGTGTGTCAGGCACTGACCATTTTGTTGGCCCTTTTTACGTTTCAATCCACCAGGACCCACTGGTCCTTTCCTACAGATATGCTTTCCCTGCCAGTTAGGCCCCAGCCCATACCTCTCAAACCAGTATGCCACAAAAAGTATTTGATACATTGGGCGAAGGATAATTTAACTCTTATCCTTAATTTATTCTACTGTAATTTCACTTTGTTGTATATAAAAACAATTGATACTATCAACAACTTTACTTATAATTAAGAACTGAAGAGGCTACGTTCTACAATGGCAGAAGATACGAACTGTACAAGGGAATCAAAGATTTCCCTTTGCCACACAAACGAATCAGAATCAGGCTATGAGTAATTCAGTGTCCAAACTTGGGCTGCAAGACTCATCTGCAAAGAATCACATAATTGTATAGTAGCTGTTCCTTCCTAGGATGGAATTTCTTACCCTACAAACTCTGTCTTCATAGATTAAAGGCAAAATAGTTATCCACCACCATAATTTCCAATTTTTAATGGACTTTAGAGAAAAGAAACAGATTTGCATTGCTGAAGAACACATACAGGTACTAAGATGGGTTGCAAAATCTTGCAAGCATTTCATGAAGGGCTGCTTAGCTCCACAGTCCAAGCAATTTTTGAAAATGAAGCTCTTATTCAAATCAGCAAGACCAGGATATTTTTAGAAACTTGGGAACTGAGGTAGTTACCAGTTAGCAGAGCGTGGAGGTGACAAAGCAGATGATTACCTGATGTGCACTTGCAAAACAACCACATCAAGACAAACCATCCAATAATTTTCTTTTCTAGAGACTAAAGTTCCAAGTGTGGATTGTTCCATCACCTCTTTCAGACACTTAAATGCTTTTCCCTCCCTCCCCATATCCACTAAGGAAAAGCCCACCACTTCTGAAGGAAAAACTAAGTAATCTCTTCACAATCACTACAGGATACTAGGTAACTTTCCACCATCTATAAATCTCATTTCTAATAGTTTTCCACTATAAAATTAGACTTTGGACATGAATTTTCTTTACTAGTTGTTATGAAAAACCCCAAAATTGTTCCTGAGTCTGTAAGTAACTATCACAGTTCTGGTTGCCTTGTCCAGCCTCACAGAGACTCACTCTGTACCCCTCTAACAGAGTGCATAACACAACTTCAATATAACATACTTAGAAATGAAAAGGTGAAGCCCAAAAGAACAACATAAAAAAAAAGATTAAAAGTACAACCACCCCCATGGCCCCTGTTTCACACCAATCACAGTATAAGACATTCAGTGAGCCCTAAGTGACTGCTGCCCCCTTCGTCCCAGCCACCGTGGGAAGATGCCTCAGCCACTCACTCCTCAGGAAGAGAAAGCCTTTCTTCTCATTCCCAATCTAAGCCCATGGCCAGTGTTTGTACAGCCGTGCTCAGAACAATGTTTGCTCCTCATCATGCTGATTCCAGTATTAATATTAGGGCACAGATACTTCAGGTCTCTTACATCTTCTTTTCTTAAGAAAAATAAATTCTCAAACTCTAAGGTAGTTCCAAAAAAAAACCCCAGAACAACAACAAAAACCCCACCACAATCCTTTGCTACCAAACCTGCAAGTTTATGTGTCAGTTCTTACACACTTCAGGGATGAAGATTACCTACACCTTCTCAGATGAATGTAGTGTTTTCCTTCTCTTTTTTTGGTATCTCAGCTGGAGAAAACATAATAATCACTCATTTATTTAGTAAAAGTGCAGACAAAACCAATTGTAGACTATATTTATGAATTTCAGAGAGGCAAATGGGTTGCTTTTGATAAGGGTAAGTAGCCCAACAGATCTGCTGCTTTCCAGCAGACAGAGTTAACCAACACTACAGCCTGTCCCCAGGTAAGGTATCATCAGTACCACCTGATTCCTTTGTTTTGTCAGCAGATGGCTCTATTCTTTTAGAAAAATAATGATTTAGAGCCCAAGAAACTACTATTTCAAACTATATCCTCTAAGCTGAATTTTCTTAGCAAGTTTATGAAGCTCAATTCAAAGCAGATGCAACTTCAAAGGAAGTATATTCCTATGAGCCAGAGCAGGATTGCACCCTTTGTTTTGAATCCACAGATTTTCTCAAATTAAGCATGAGAAAGAAAATGTTGGAGTATGTTTTAAATCAGTTCTTACATGAAGGTCTGTTTGTTTCTCTCATCGACTTATTTTTTTAAGATAAACATAAATCAGTTTCACAGGGAAAACTTCAGTAGTTGGGATCAATAAGCAACTGGCCTTGCTCTAGCATATATAGTGAGATTCATCATCTAAAACCCTGTTATTTCTTATTTCTGCATTCAGAGATCCCTGACAACTAGAGTTTGGGGGGAAAAAAGGCTGTAGGTAGGAGCTCCTTTGCTTGGGTGCCATAAGCCAATAGAGTGGAGAAGCAAAGACAAACCTGTCTCTTTCTTTTGATCACAGGAGAACCAAAGATCAGTTCTTCAAAATGCAAAGGAAATTTTTAAATGTGAATAACATATATTTTCACCCTCTTCTCTCCCTGCTGATCCACCCACCCCTCAGCCAAAAAAACCCCAAACCACCCTGAACTGCAGGAAGTTCAGGAACTCAGACAGACTGAAAACACTTGATCCTCAGATAGTAAATATTTAGCAGTGTTCCCTAGCCACCATTCCCTCTTTCTCCTCCAAGTGGTTCACAGACATTTCTCTTCTTTTAAATTAACAAATGGCTATTTCCATAGGCAGCAGGGAACACAAGAACTGCCTTCTACTGCAGAACTGGGGATGATGAAGTAAAATTCTACAACAGAATAAAAAGAAATGAAAAAACTGTTAAAAAAATTTAAAAGCAAAAAAGAAGTAGTAGATCAAAGATTTTTCACTGTCAAAATTCTGTGTCAGATTTTCAGTGCATTGCTTGTACTCACTGTAGCTGCAAAGTTTCAATCTGAGTTCACGAGTGAAGGTCCAGAATGATTTTCCTCTAAGGAAATTGTTCCTTTTTTTTACTTTCACACTTATTTTAAAAGAAAAAGGATTATATCTGGAGACCAGAAAGAAAGAAGTATTCTTGATGTCAGACATCACCTATGCAGCAAATCAATGCAACTCAGAATTATGAAATGTTTTAATCTAAAATAATATTTAAATTCTTGTGATTTCTAGACTTTATCCTTTCATATGCATTTAAAGTAGTCTATTGATGTCATGGTATTTTAATGGAGTTCTTTTTGAGTCACAGAAACACTGAGTGAGGCATAGCAACATAATGTTCACCTGCAGTTAGTCATAATATGAATCAAGCTCTTTATCATCGCTATCTCTCATTTATGCCTCATGATGGAATAACCTTAAAAACTTGTATTTAGAAATAGTTCTGCATAAGCACACAAATAACATGGGATATGATGCAGAGTATACTATAGTGGAACTCAACCACCCAAAAGTTACCAGCAATGATAAGGAGCCCCATGATCTCCAAAGAAGATGTATTTATCCTAATGTATGTATTCTGTACAGAAGCAAAGTGCCTTTCCCCATATTTTCCAAGTTTTGGAAGCTTGTTAGAACTGGTGCAGACCAATGCACATTGTCTGTGCTTTAAAAACGTGTGACTATCCAGGAGTCACGTTTTCGATTTCACATTTATTAGCTACACGAATTACAAGAGAAAGATGTCAATTTTCTTTACAAAAACCAACACAAAGCTCAAAAAAACCCTCCTTTAACATGTTATCAAGTGAAGAATCAGGATTCTTTTCTGGTATGCAAACTCTCCACCAGACTATTAACAGAAGGGAAAATTCTGAGACCTTCCTTGAAAAATTGCTATTTACTAGAGACAAGAATACAGGGAGATAGGCAGCACACTTGTATGATATGTTATCGCCAGCAATATATTTGTGCTGATAGAAGTCAAAGCCAATCTTCAGCATCCCTACTCAAACACTTCCTAGCACAGAAGACAGAAAAAGGCTGCTATCCTATCACAAGTTGTTTGCCAACTAAATTCAGAAAACACAGTTTGTTATTTAAGCCAGGCAAGCTATAGTTGCAGACTGTGGCAAAATAAGCACAGAAGCTCACACTGCCATTCTTTAGCTGTTTTTTGAGAAGAATTACAGGTGGAAGAGCAAGATTGATCTCTAAGCAGTACACTGGACATACCACACATCTGTGCATACACAACACTGAAGTGCTGTTTGTTTGCCTACTTGAGTAGATGTTTAATGAACAGAACAACTTTTTCTTTTCGTGTGATCTTTGATTAATCTCTCTGAGTCATATTTAGCCCTAGATTACACTGCCTGTCTTCCACATTATCCAGTCAGAGATGCACATACAATAAAATTCTGCTCCAGTTGTGGGTGGCTGCAAGAATGTCAGGGGTTTGGTATGTGCTCTCAGCCAGCAAGGCCAAGCCAAAGCAGGCAGCAGAGCCAAGGGGAGATGAGAAAGCCACCCAAGGAACCTGCTGACACAGAGCATGCTCTGAGGATCCTCTCACAGCAAAGGCACCCACAAAGCTAATTCCATGAAGGGAACACCTTGGAAGTAAGCCATCGTCTCCCTAAGGCGTGATGGCGGGGAGGGCATGGGGCACTGACACCACTGATGCACAGCGATGGCTGATTCCAATCATTCCTGAAAGGGACCAAGGCAAGACAGCCATCGGAACTGGGAATGCACACACGGATGGCTTGTCAAATCCTTGAAACAACAATGGCAAAGAAGCCATACATTACCCAGAGCACCTTACAAGCATCATCCAAGACCTCAGCACAGAGTTATTATGTTAAAAAAGGCTTAGATGAAGGTATGAGAAAAAAACAAAGGCGGCTTTCTTTATCTGCATTTCTATGTCATAAACAACAGGTATATCTCTATCATGGAAGCAGTGATGCAAGCCACTGTTTAGGAAGCCAGGCTGCTTTTTGTGTAACGTAATTTACCACTCCACGTGCACTCCTTGGGTCTCAGCTGCACCACCACTGGGGCATAAAGAGAGCTTTAAAAATGTCAGAAGGAAAGGACAGCAGAAGCATCTGATAAATCCTTTCATTTAATAGTACCCTGAACTTGCAAATTATTTGTCAGAGCAAAATAAATTGATCCAAATTACTTCATTTTATCATTTGAAATACAGCCAATGGATACTCTCATAAAACCACAAACAGGAAGTCACATAGGCATAAATATATTATTACTTTGAAGAGCAAATCTATACTAAGCTCTTGCGTTTGCACCTCACAATATATTTAAGTCTCTGGTACGTCCAGTGTAGAGTCCTGAAATCAGATTTTTTACTTACAGTTCTGCTGTGAAAAAAAGAGCAGAGAATGTATTGCAAAATTCTGTTTATTTTGCCACATGTATAGAGCAGGCTTTTTCTTAATGTAAGTTTAATGTACTTCAAACTGTATCAAGCAAAACAACAGAAGAAAAAAGAACCATGTTGAGCTGTGGCAGGAAACCACAACTACCAAGTATTTTGCTACAACAGGTCAATAGCACGATACCCCATATTTACATGTCCACCTATTACTATCATCATTTTGTCCACACTTTTACCAAAACCCCACAAAAGTAACAGCATTAACCTACTAAAGCAAACATGATTATTTTTCCACGCTTAATAAAATTCTTTATTTAAAGAAAGCAAGTAAGAGGATTGCTAATCCCCTATCAGGTAAACAGTTTACTGATAAAAGTACAGTTTAACAAAAGCACTTTTATTAATAACAAAGTAATACTGAAATACAGTATCCTAAACCATTCAAAATCCAACTATTTGTATAAGCCATACAACTATAAAGAGAGTAGCATAAAAATCCCGAGCAGATAAATATGATCTGCTCTGAAAATAAGCTCCTTTAACATTCAGCAATTGATTTCTGCATGGTTTTAACACCATTTTTCTTATCAAAATTAGACAGTTAATCAATATTGAGGTGTTTGAATATGTCCTGAACCTACAAACCTTTATATAATTCAGTGACTTTGAATATAGAAGTTGTCCCATTGGGATAGAGAGGATGATTCATAAAGCTCAGGT
Organism: Myrmophylax atrothorax; assembly: GCA_026770055.1. Taxonomy (NCBI): domain Eukaryota; kingdom Metazoa; phylum Chordata; class Aves; order Passeriformes; family Thamnophilidae; genus Myrmophylax; species Myrmophylax atrothorax. The sequence continues at coordinate 11,349,094 of JAOXXN010000162.1, read as the reverse complement.
TCTTTCCATGCATGGGTTCCTTTGGAAAAAAACAACAACAAAACAAAACACCAAACAAAACAAAAACAAAAACACCCAAACAAAACAAACAACAAAACCACACCACAAAACAAACTAAAAATTCCTTACTTTATTAATTTAGATGTATAAAGCCATTTAGATTTTAGGTCCCTAATTTCTTTCATATTAACTGTTTACAGGATTACAATAGAAACTATATCCACTTGAAGTGCCAAACACAGCAGTTTCTCTTGAAAAAATTTCTTAAGGAAACCAAATGGAGAGGTGAAGACACCTCACCTCAAGTGACCAAAACCATCTGCATATAGATTTCATTTTCCACAAAACCTACCATACTAGTAATTTTATTTATTTGCAGCCTTTTCTTTGGTTGCCCAGTTGATCAGAACTCTTCAGAAGATTCAAGGTAGAGAAGGAAAATCCAAGTGTAAATATGCCTTTCCAAGCAATATTCTGCTTTAACATAATAATTTTACCTAACCATCGATTGCACACTTGGTAAAGCAGACAAGGAAAGTGAGGAGATACCCATGCTGTTGCCTCTGCAACTTTCACCTCAGCCAGTAGCTGAGACCTCCAGTCCCTTATTTTAGAGTTTGTCAGTCCAAATCCTGGCGTTTCATCTTAACACACACTTCATTTTTAACTTCACTATGTCACAACCCACTGTCTTCCATATTAGTCTTAGATCTCACAAGTCTTTGGTCAGGAATGATAATATATGGCTGTAGTGACCCAGACAGTAAGAAGGGCTACAACAGCAAAAATAAAACATGCCATTGATAACAATTTCTCCCATGAAATGCCAAGGGCAGACCTGACCAAATGTCCATATAAGTAAGTGAAAAATGCCCACGTTGAATAAGTCTCCTATGAGCATAAACGAGGCTAAGATACAAAGGCCAAGGAAAAAGAAAAGAAGTAGATTTTTATCCATGATTTTTTTTCCTAAATCAAACTTAAAGGGATATTAAGTGAAACTTTCAACTCGCAATTTTTGAGAATGGACTGCTTTTCTTTACCCTCTTGCTTTTCAACAAAACCTGGGCTGCTGGGCAAAGTAGTCTTGCAGGCATAAAGAACAAACACTGACACCAAGAGCTGGCACGTGAACTATACAAACTGAGAACTAGATGAACTGTTTGTTTAAAACTTTTTCAATTTTCAATTATAAATCACTATTGTCTAGTTTTAGTAGCACACCTTTTTCCAACAGAGTTGTCAATCATACTTTCAGCACTCTGCTCATAAGACTCCATTACTTTTAATGTGATGAAAATAGTATTTTCAGCTAATCTGCTCATTATCATGAAATGTCTGAAGATGTTCACAAAAACATCTGTTCACGTATTCCAGGTACCTGAGCAGAAGCAGCTGTGCAACAGTCTCCCTTTTTTGGTTTTGCTAGTTAAGCAGCTCTGTAATGCCTGTGTTTTTCAATATATTGTTTCGGGTATAAACAGAGAATACACTCAAAATGGAATTTGGACTGGTTTGACATGTCCTAATATGCAGTGGAAAAAATATGAAATAGAAATCTTGTTACAAAAATAAATAATGAATAACGTGGCAGCAAGCATGATCTCATCAAAGTCTTCATCAGAACAGAGCATAGAGGCAAAGACCAGAAGGCTCTTGTGTGACATTGTTATCTAAAGTCCTGATTAGATTTTCACCTCAGAGTTCTCAATTTTGGTAGCAATCATCGCAAAGATACTATGGTGACTGGCACTCTATAAATACATCACAGACAGGTACCAGTACAGGAGGCAGCTATCAGATAAGAGTTTGAAGCATTTGAAAATTCAACCCTGCCATTAGGTCTGTATAACAGTACTCAATTTTACAGCAGTAGAAATGTGATTACAGATAAAAAGGCAGGATTAGTGCTGTACAAATTCTTCTCTTAAATTAGATTATCATCATTCAATAGCACTACGTAGGTTTTCAGGGAGCGTCAGAATTCAACAAATATATAGGCCCGTACTAACTGTAAATTTAATAAAAGCTGCAGCACAAACCCCAGGTCACAGATTGACTGGCCTTGCTTTGTCAGACACTGCACAAAACTGCAACAAATGAGTCACACAACTGACAGCCAATGCAAGTCACTGTCATCTCGACTATCTGCCAGAGAATATAAGCTGTTATTTCTTGTATCTCTATTTTAGATTTGATTAGAAATTCATGATAATTCATTATAAGGGTAGGCTGGACTTCGTACCTCTACATGAAATACAATGTTTGGTGCAGGTGATACTATGGGAATGAGGTTCTCCCAACCCAATGGATTTAGTCAATATTTCCTCACTCTAGAGCCAGACAGTGAGTGGGTGTCCACGTCCATAGCATGCACACATCAGAGTTGTAATTGCTAAAAAATATCATTGTTTTTAAAAAACACACCCACTGGTCATTTCCACACATACCTTAAGTATTCCAAATAGCTCTAAGCAATAAATTCAAACCCTTCATATATTGCTGTACATTATTATAAGCACCTTACTAATACCCAGTGTAAAGAAACTATCTAAAAAACATTTTTAAAAATCCACTTCTACTAAGTATAGCCTGTATACAAGCAACTCCCTATGTCTTGATGACAAATGGTACATTCTGTATAGGAGCTACATTATTTGAGGAACAGAAAAATTGTACACTGCACAATCCAAACAGTATCACCACTATAGGTGCTCATTCTGAGCAGCACAGGTTCTTGCACAGTTGCTGCCTTTGGCATACAGGAGTTTCCTTTCACAGCCTACTCTTCAGATATATCATAAAACCTCTGAAAAAAACTCTCCTGAAAAACAGCATAATGAAAGGCGGGGTGATGATACAAACTATAATTTGCATTCTGGAAGTCATACTCATATGATCATTGCACTTCCTCTTCCAAAGACTAAGAATCATATATCCAACAGTTTTAGTGCTGAAGTGGACAGCCAAATATTTTGGGAACTTTTTTGCTCCCTACCAGTAGTTGCCTGCGAAGTCCTGACGTTTTGAGACCTCTGAGGCAGGGGCAGCTGCCCTGGGAAAGATGCTGTTCAGCACACTTGCCACATGTGCCAGAACATCAGTCGAAAATACTGAAGATAAAATGTCATTTACTGAGCTGATGTTACAACAGAAAGTTCCCAGTCCCTTACCTATGCTGTCTACAGCAAGACCTGTACTTGTGTCTCTGCTATGCATCTCTACTTTAAGGGAGCAACTTGGTGCTTTCTGCACTCTCCCATCACCTGGGCCACCTTTGTCATGGTCAGGCTGTAGGTACGTGTATGACCACAGCACACAGCCACGAGAAACTACCCCATCTGCACCAGGCCAGAGGCCAGAGGTAAATGAGGATATTTGCAGGGCAGAAGATGAGCGAGCATGGAGCTTTCTATGTTAACAGCATACACGCACCTATTGTCTGTCACCACCTGCTATAGGAGAGGAAAGCCTGTACATATAGAACCACACTAAATTGCTAGAGTGATTTTCAATCACTTGCATAACTGTAATCCATTTTTTCCTAACAACACACACTAATAGGAATGATTTAGAGCTCCAGTTTAGCATACTACTAAACTACTACTGTCTTTGCTTTACCTCTGGAAGAGCAAGATAAACTTCCCAAGCTTCCTTTGTAAAATGAAAAATATTTCAGCCTAAAACATCAAGCTCTGACGTCCTCATACGTATGCTAGTGCCTAAATTAAGGTATGCATGTTTGAAATTTGTATCCTTCAAGGACAATCTGTGCAGTAGAGATAAACATTATAAAATGTAGACAGCTAAATAATGAAGTAAGGATTCTGGAATTTAATATAATGATAACTCAAGCACTGAGCTGTATGTGTTTAGGTTTTGGAGTTTTCTTTTCCCTTTTTTCAAATTGCACTATAAGAAATACAGTTCCTTTAACAAGAAAATGTATGTGCTAGGATGAATAGTAGTTCCCTAAATATTTTCAGTATAAGACATGTAATTTACTCAATAAGTTTGTTTAGAAAAAGCTACTCAACTGAAGCGAATGTCCAAAATCATTCTCCATCTGCAGAACCATAAAAGGGCTCAAAACAGAAGCAGAATGTTTTACAACAGCTGGTCTCTTTCAACTTTCTGTAATTTTTATAGCTGCTTTTTGGTGACTTTTTTTTTTAGCATACCGCAGCAGGATTCTTCTAGAAGCAAGCAGACCATGATTTCACTTGTGCAATTCCATGAAGCAGAGGTGGATCTCTGTTATTCTGAACCACCACTGGCCAGACACATGCAGGGTCAAGTTGTGTACTCTCACACCAGGATTGAAAACTTATCAAATATGGCCCTGATCCAGCAAAGCACTTAAGCACATGCTTTACTTTAAACATGTAAGTAATCCTATTAGAGCAAATGAGATTCAGCATAAACCACCGGACTGAATCTCAGAATACCTTGGTTGTGGTCCTGATTATGTCAGTGACCGACTGAGTAACCTTGGACAACTCACTGTACTTCTGTGTCGTTGCTTCCTCTTTTGCCCTCTACACATGTATACCATGTTGCACACCATCTCAATAAAAATAATCCAAATGAATCTTCTAGAAACTGATGCACTTCAAATGATGTCAGGGATACTTAAGTACGTCAGTTTGTTTTCAAATGCCTGTCATACACTCAAAAGTAAAGCTCTCCCTGTCTGAAAAACCTCCAAGATGGGACCCCTTACTTCTTAGGTGTACTCATACAGTACTGACAACCAATTTTCAAAGGCACAACATTGCTCTTAAGCAGTAGTGGGGATGGAATCCAACTGAAGGGTACCTGCAGGTCGGGGCCAGGACAGCTCCTGAGCCTGTTCCAAGCTCAAGGACTCCGGCTGCAGTTCCTCTCCTACCACTGACCCTTGCTCACAGGGCACCCTGAGATCCCAAGTCTTGCCTGGGGATTCACAGGTCAGTCTGCCACGTTCCTGCTGGTGCTGTACTAACGGAAGGCAAAAAAGGTACAGTACCGGGAAATTCTCCTTAAACCACACAGGTGGAAAGCAACATTGTCTCACAATGTATTTGCACTAAAAGGCTTCATATTCAATATTTTTAGACAGATACAAGATACAATCTTGCACATGTAGGCCATATGCCATAACTCTATGTCTTAATGAACCCAAGAATATTTTCACATAAATAATTCTGCTTTTGCACATATACACAACCACGCAGAGTGTTTACTCTTGCCATCACACTGCTTCCCAGCAGTTGTCACTGGCAATGTCACTGTCACAAGGAGAATATGGATTCAGCTCCTAACAACGAAGCAGGCATGGATGAGTGGGCAGGATACTCAAATGAGTTTCAGAAAGACTTGAGGTGAAATACTGTCCCTAGTGAAATCAATAACAGTTCTCCCATTTACTTCAGCAGAGTAAATATTTCAGCTCTGTTTTTTCTGTGCCTTCTGGTCATCTCAGTGCCTAACAGAGCAATCATTTATTCTCCTTAGGAACGCAGGGAGAAGGACAGAATACAAGGAAAGCAAAACAGAAAGGCAAGATTTAAAAATAAATGTACTATTTTTATCAGAGTAATTAAAAAACTCCCCAACTTACAATGATTTCTTTAGTTACAGATTATAAACAATGCAGAAAATGAGATTGGATTAAGGGAGTTAAGACGGTCCTTTCTAGGAACTCATTCACAAATTCCTTCTCTGTCCTTGAAACACCTGTATACGATGGTGCTGTTTTCCCAGCTGAGCCAATGAAGAGCTCACAGCAACAGCAACACAATTCCGTGTGTGTCAGTCTGCTCCAGATCAGACCTCTTCATACAAAGATATCCATTATAAGACACATACATCATGAGCTCTACTCTGTTAATTAAAATATTTTCTGCTGCAGACTGGAAGCCTGGCCTACAAGATACTTGCCAAAATTATGTTCAGGAGTAAAACAATCGAAATGTGTTCCTTAGCAGGTCAAAGGTTAGTCACTTTTGACTTTTTCTGAATGCATGCTGTGTTCTCATCGTACGATGAAGGGAAACACAGTCAAAAGGTTACACGTAACTGTGTACTTGCAGCAAGTTAATGGCCATAAACGACTGGTTTTCAGAAGATATTAAAAACTGTGCACGTAAAAAATATATATATAAAAAAGAGCCCATTCAGTAACCTGTACCTGAGCCTGAAAAAATGCACGCCGTGCATAACGCCAGAAAGTCACTGAACGAGTGAAATTTACAGTAAACACGCTGGTTGCCAGTAAGCGCTGCGCGTTTCCCAAACGAGCCGGCGGATCAGCCACCAGCGGGCATTGAGGATGCATGTGCGAGCCCTGGAGCCGCAGCAGAGCCCGGGCCGGGCTGACATTCCATCCATCCATCTCATCCCGCTCCCGAGCCTCCTCCATCCCCGCCTAACAAAGCCGCGCGCCCGCAGCCCGCGCTCGGCGCATGCGCGAGGCCGGGCCGGGCACGCTCGGCATCACCGGAGCGGGGGCGGCCAAAATTGGGCACCCCCCGGGCGGGAGGGACACGAGCGGACACGGCCACGGGAGAGCCCACCCGCGGCAGCTGTGCACAAACAATCTCTCTAGGAAAAAGTTTTCTTCAGCTACTGTTTGAACCTACGTTACTTCTCTGTCTGAAAGTGATCTTTGTGTTTCAGCGAACTTTATTCATTTGGAAAGGATTCTGAAAAAAACCCAAGAGTTTAATGTTATTTTAGACCTCGTGCAGCACCCTTCTTTCCCCCAGCATCTCATACAGTGCCTTACAAAAGGCCCCAGAGGTTGGACAAACACAGCACCAGGAAAAACACAGTGTGAAAGGGATCTTTATGTGCATGTGTGAGGGCCCAGTGCTAATAGCTCAATGTGCTATTGACACATCACAGTGCAAACAGCTAAGTCTTTTTCAAAATAGCATGAGTCACAGTGTCATTCTTAACTTTGCCTTTCCCAGATTTGGGTAATTCGTGAAACAAATCATCCCCGTATTATTAAAACATATTTCTATAAACCAAGGTAGACTCTGGGAGATGACTTGCTTCTGACTATAGCGTTTACTCCAAACGCTGCACATGCCGCAGAGGTGTGAATAGACAGAAGGGGTATTGCAACTTCTCTGACAACCCTCGCCAACCCAGAGCGCTAGTTACCTTCCCGTGCCAGCAGCTGATGAACTTTTAAATAATCCTCCCGTTTGTATAACCTTCTAGTTAGAAACTGGCCGGAACCAAGCCGGAACGAGCCGAGAGAACAGAGCAGAGGAAGGCTGTTTGCCTCCATGCAGGGCCCCCCG
>JAOXXN010000162.1:11314911-11328284 GCA_026770055.1 Myrmophylax atrothorax | reverse complement strand
CCAGCACCAGGCACTGGGCACAGCCCGCACCGCCGCGCGATGTGTGTGCCCGGAGGCGTCGGCTCAGCCCCGCTCCAGTGTGGGAGCCAGCGCTGCCGGCATGAGCCGAGAGCTCCAACCTCCGCCCACGGGTGACTTCATCTGCCACGGACTTTGGCCACTCTGTTTTGCAGGATTCTAAAAATTGCATTTTTACAGAATAGCTGGTTGTTTGGTTTTTGTTTTGTTGGGTTTTGTTTTTCTCACAGAATGGGTCAGATTGGAAGGGACCGCCGTGGGGCATCTGGTGCAACCTCTGCTCCAGCAGGGTCATCCCAGAGCACACGGCACAGGATTGTGTCCTGATGGGTTTGGAATCTCGCCAGTGGTGGAGACTCCACACCCCCTCTGGGCAGTCTGCTCCGGTGCTCAGTTACTGCACAGTAAAGAAGTTCCATGATGTTCAGGTGGAACCTCCTGTGCATCAGTTTCTGCCCGTTCCTCCTGTCCCGTTGCTGGGCGGCACCGAGCAGAGCCTGGGCCATCCTCTTGGCCGCTCCCTGCAGACACCGACAGACATCCTTGGCTTTCCCTCGCAGTCGTCTCTTCTCGAGGCTGAACAGGCCCAGCTCCCTCAGCCTTTCCTCATAAGAGGGATGCTCCAGTCCCTTAATCATCTCCGCAGCCTCCACTGGATTCCAGGAGCTCTGTGTCTCTCTCGTCCCGAGGAGCCCAGAACTGGACAGAGAACTCCAGATGTGCCTCGCTAGGGTTGACTAGAGGACAGGATCACGTCCCTCGACCTGCTGTCAGTACTCTTCCTAATACATCCTAGAATCCCATGGGCTTTCTTGGCCACAGGGGCACACTGATGGCACACTTTTTAAAAGTTCCTTTCTAAGTTAACATCAGCTTTTGATACTATTGCTGAGCAGGTACACACAGACACAGAATGTTAGTTTATATTGACTATACATATACACAGACATACAACATCCACTTCCCAAATCTGCTGAAGGAGAAAAATAAGAACAAACTCAGGAGATATTTTTTATTTGTAATTTGACTTTTTCTGAGCCCAGTAAAATAATTACAAAAGTCTTATAGCAAATCTGAAGTAATTTGTCAAGGTTTGGAAGATGACCACAAAAATCCATGCTATCTCAAGTATAAAAATTACAGAGAAATTTAAAAATCAATGCATAAAGGGTGGATTTATTTTTGTTCCTAAGCTATGAGCAAAAATAGCATGCTAAGGTTATCATTTTGTCTTACTTATTGTAACCTTCTCCTATCTCCTGTCCTCAAAATGCCACTTTAAAGACTTCAGTCAGTTAATAACGTTATTATTCTGGCCAAACCACTGCCTCAAGTGTCTAAAAAACACTTTGGCAATTTCCTGTTCTCCAGAGTTTCAAATGCAAGCTCTTTGCCCACCCCACTGAAGTGCTGCACAACTTCCATTTAAGCTCATAACTTTTAACTTCCTTCCACTGCCACGAGCAGTACAGTCACCTGTTACTGCCTTTTCTTTCTTAATCTTTTTCCTGCTATCTATTTTCTTTGCTCTGCTCTCAATCTCTTCCCACCAATTCTCCTTCGAAAGTTACACTCCCCAAAATCTTTTTTACATGGTTACCTCTACCAGTTGGCTTTTTCCTCAGAGTGTCTTGCCTCTGGTCCTGATCTTGCTGAGGAATGAAAGGCAATAGTGAAATCCTATTTACATGTTAGGCTGATATCACAGATCTTATGCTGTAAAATTCTGGGGCTTGAACAATGTTTTGATGTTGAGTGTACATGTTCAGGATGTTGCAAAAATATATCTCAATGGGAACAATATTTTTACTTGGATACCAAGGATTGGGAGGAATGCTTTATCAGGACTTTTCAACACAACACTGTTAATCTTCCTAACCCCAAAATTAGGAACTCCAAAGTTTCCTATTTTGCTAACTACAGAAATAATACTCTGACAAGAAAGAGGGAACCTTTGTCCAATGGATTTTCTTGAATGCGTTTTTATTCATTTCCTTGTCCTGCCAAATCTCAATGAATTCTACTTAACAAAATCTTTGTATTTTGACCAATATAAGAGATTAATCAGGTCTAGAATGTTTTATTATTACTTACCTTGTGAAGGGTTTCTTTCCCCTGGCTTGGTACTCCTAGCAAACACTGTAGAATGAATGTGTAGATACCCTTTTTTCTACTTTTAGATACTTGGTTTTTGTTTCACCCAGAAGTCTCAATACTGTAAGGAATTTTTCCATAATAAATATGTTCATACCCCCAAACCATACATACCCATAATCCAAACCCCAGAATGGCCAAGCACCTGCACCTTTGTGGAAGAAGGAAGACTGTGATTGTTTAGGACACGTTCAATGTTATGTTTAATTGTTCAGTGTGTGAAGCCTCTGGACAGGTCTGACTGGGCCAGAATTTCCCCTTATGGTGTCAGTGGATTGGAGAAGAAATTTGAACTGAAAAGAGACTAAGTTAAAAATAGGTGTGTAATTAGCTGGGGCTCGGCACCACTAGATGGTGTCCTGCAGCTGTTGTAGTCACATCTCGCAATCCATGGGCAGGTAAGGGACAAAAACACCTTACAGATGGAAACACAACATCTGCTGGATGACAAACAGAAACCATCAGCCCGAGTGCTCCTGCTGATTTTTCACCAAAGTGCCCAGTTCTATAGGGAGGCTAAAAAGAGGACTCTGACAAATCACCTACATAACCACAAAAAATGTTATCTTACTTGATAACTACTCATATTAGCATGATTTTTATTTCTTGAAAATGCAAAGGTGAAAGATGGCACGTTCTCTTTTTCAAAGCTAAAAAGCAGAATTACAAGCATGGTTAAAAACCTGGCCCCCTGAACATCTTTTTGGTACTTTCAAGTGCAATTCCTTTGTGATTTGTATACTAGAAGTACAGACTATCAGCACTTTATCGTGCAATCTAAGTAAAAATAAAAGCAGTCAAGTAAACAATTTAGACTTTTATTGTTTTTCCTTTTACCTTGGTGAAAATGGTGTATTGTCTGATACAGGGACTGTTTTCAGGATCTGGTCTCTATTTGCATAATTGCTGATAACAAGACATCCTTTCAGTAAACCAAGAGAGAGAAATTATCAGGCTTCTAAAAGACATTGATAAACCTAAAAGACTATTTAAAAGTCTGTGCTTTCAATTCAGATACATCTCTGAGGCAATGAATGGAAGGAGGTGGTTGGCAGTGCACAGCAATGCAAGTTACCCATAAGGAGGAAGATATTGGGTCACACTTCTGTCCTCATTCTGAAGGACAGTTGTACAAACATGTCTCATAAATTGTTTGCTGGTAAGGCTGGAGCTATTGAGTGGCTCTGGACCTTGCTGGGTAATGCCAGGTACAAACCAGAGAGGTATTTGCTTTGGGAAGCAAAGTTTTCCCCCAAACTCATTCACTGAAACGTGAGTTCCCACCCAGGCCCTCAGGGTTTGGCAGGACCCGCTGTGCAGATCTGTGGCTCCTGGTCCTGGGGTTGGAGCTGCCTTGGCACGCTGCTCTGCTTGGATTGGAAATAAAGTACTGCTTTTCACAGGTTCAGCCACAGTGACCTGAGCACGTGGCAAGCCTGTTAACAAAGTACAGCAACAAAGAGATCCAAATTAGCAAAGATTAATTAGAGGTTCTTTTTTTTCAGGAACAAGACTGGAAACTAGCAGCAGATCAAATACAAACTCCTCTTTAGCTTACACTTAACAGTGTGATATTTCTCTATTTTCTTAAAACCAATCATAATGCTGGAAACTTTTTATTTATAGTGCTGTCGGTTAAAGATGAGATACTTATTTTTCCTATTTTTTTATTATAATGAAATTTCTAGAGTGGATGTAGCTATAGATGCACCAATATAAAAATGCTTTTGACTGCATATTTATTTTCCCTGAGGAAGAGGTAAGACGAAACAGCGCTAACTGCATCATCACAATTTGTTATTTAGTTCTTAGGGTAGAATTACAGGATTTACTCTTGGTCTCTGCTCAGTCAGCAGCAAACTCTCTATTATAACAGAAGGACAGAAATATTAAATTTATTTATTCCCCATAGGTAACCTCCTGTTTTCCTAGACTCACTTCATATGAAAAGAATATATATGTATATAATATTTGCAAATAAGTGCATTTGCATGGCTGTCAGTGTGTTCCACAACATGAGAGATTGGCTGTGTTAATGGTTCCTGAATAGCAGAAGCTACTATCAATGATTAATTAAAGATCAGATCATAGCCTTCAAAGTACAGTTTCTTCAACTTGTCTCACATTGTGGAAAATCTACATTAAACATTTAAGTCTGAAGGTATTTCAGAATCCTTAATTTATGAACTAGAAACCTTAATTACTGTGAATCCAACTGTGTAGAATTCAGAACCATGAAACTTCTAAAATTGTACAGTACTCCTTTTCTTCCTTTTTTATTTGCTTACCTAGTAGCTGTTATTTGAATAGTGAGAATTACAGTTCTAAGATGAATTTTGATTCTGCACAGCATGATTTTGATTGTAATTTCCTGGTTTGAGGAGAGGAAAAACTATTTTATTAACAATTTCTTTTAAAAAAATCCAAGTTGAATACTTGACTCTGACTAATTGGCTAATTATGTCAGATTATATCCCATTAAAGACAACTTAGATTCCAATTGCACTGGTTTTCTACTTATGAGAATACTTGCTTCTAGGTAAAACATCCCAGGAAAGATAAGTGGATGAGAGGCACTACATTTATAGGTCACACACTTTGAAAATATGTTCCTTGGCTACCAAAATCCTATGAATCTCCTGTTTGTAAATGCTAACATGTAAAATTAATCTTATAAATACATATCCATACAACTTACTTGTAATAGAGACATTTTCAGGACAAAATCCTATATATTTTATTCTTACCTTCATATGTCTACTGGTGAATTAAAATTCCTTATTTTAGACCCTTTACAGCCTTTCTTTGAGAATTTTTTATATGGTGTTAATCAGACTAATTAGACTTACAGCTGTAATTACTATTTCTTTATGAATAAGCTCTTTTTTTCCTCAATACTTTCCTTTCATTGAACATTTTGAATCACAATAATGTAAAGCACACTTTTAAACAAATATGTATGTAATCTCACACCCTCAAGAATAACTAAGATTACAAAGTAATCAGATTGAAGAATCTTTTTGAAAAATCAGTTTTGCAGAGAATAGTCATTAAAGTGTATCTGTGTGAGACAACTTTGGCAAATCAGTGAACACAGTCCATGTAAACAACCTTTGATCAGCAGTTTCTACAATATCATTATGAACTCCAGTTTTTGCTGTAATGGTGTGATATGATGAGTGAAAGGCAGACCAAAACCAATTCATAATTTTCAGATAGAAAATCACAGTTAATTTGTTGACTGAAAAATAACTACATAATTTCAGAGATGATAAGACATAATAAAGTAGGACTATTTTTTTCTCCACTCACACCTTGAGCCAGATTTCTACACAAAAGTCACTTTCCTCCTTTCATCTTCTTATTACTTTCCTGGTAAAGTGACATATTAAGCAGGTATGTAAGTGGTTGGTAATTTTAAAAAGCTGAATATTTAAAAAACTTAGTGGATGACTGATCAAAGAACTGCATATGAAGAGTAAAAACTGGAGAGAGGGAGGGGGATATGCAAAGGAACTGCCACATTCAATGGGAAGCAGCTGCAAAAAGCTACCAAAGCTTGTGCCTGCCTAGCTCAGCTCCTACAGTCCCAAACTGAGATCATGTAAGGCTCTTTACTCCAGAACACATCAGGAAGAATTAGAAAGGTCTGATACTTAGAAAAATAATGCAGAATGTCCTCTCTACGTGAGAATGAGTATCACATCAGCCAATTAAACCTCCAGTTCAAATATGAAACTTTAAATGCTCACACCCTCTATCTCACTTCAGCTAAGGAAACAAACACATCCTAACCATGTGAATCAGCACTGGGCTCTTTCCTTCAAGGAAAAAAAAAAAAAAAAGTAGGATATGACAAGTCGTCTAGTAACCCCCATACAGAAAGAAATGTGCTTAAATAAATGGCTGCCACCAAGTATTTAATTTTTTCAATCCTATATTCTGCATATACATTTCTGGCTTAAACTAAACAGTTTAGTAGATAGTACACATTTGGTAGATGGTGTATAGAGAAAGCAACTCCTGCATTAGGTCTTTCTAAAGCTAGACTGAACACACAGGGTAAAAAAGACAAACAGCTCAGCATCTTCCCATCAGACTCTCCCATCAGAGTCTGGGCATCCTGGCACCTGGGGTGGAGGTAAATGTGGTGCAGTCACTCTTTCACTGGAAACAGGCAGGTAGGAGCTCATTATGTCTCAAATTTGTTCTCAAAATTTTAGGCAACACAGGCTGAACTGATGGGTGGTGTGGGAAAAGAGAGTAACAGTTTGGTAGTGCATATGGATCCCCTGCATTGAGTGAGAGAGGAGCAAAGAGAACACTGACTCAGGTGACCGACTATCTTGGAAATACAGCTGGACTCAGGATATGGCTATCCAGTTATAGCTGAAGAGCCTCAGAAAAATGAGCATTGGTAGATGGAAAATCAAATATCTGCTCAGCAGGAAGCAATTTCAAGTCCAATGAGGTTACTGTTGCTTCTATTGCATCATGACCAGGATATAGGAATTTCAGTCTGCCTCCCAGTTTGGCCTGTTCACAACCAATTTGACCAGTCACAAATTAATGTTTTAGGGACATTACAGACCAATTAAAAATATTGACAAAATTCCTGCTAACTTTAACAAGATTTCAGTTAAGATATTTCATCTATGAATAAGAACTTACACTGGGAAAAACCTCAACAAATTTCAGTAGAATATCTCTGTCTGCATCTCTTCCAAGTGGTTTATTTTTTAACTGAGTTTTGGTAGCTTTTCTATGGCACCTGCAACCTTTTCTTTGTAGGTTAGTACCTTCCACCCAGTTTCCTCAAGGTAATAATTTAATTCAGTCCTATCTTCTATCCATTTGACAGTTACCAAATCCATAAGAGGCTGGGAGGTTTAATTTTTCTTCTTTTTTAAGGGACACAACTGGTGTCTCTGCAGTTTTGAAATGTGGCTTGGCTGTTTGTGGTTTTATTACACAAAATTTAATTCTAAAAAGCAAGAGTGTGAACTGAGATTAGATTTAAACTGAGTCTTTCCAAACATCGTGAGAATTCCTTTGTCAAATAAAACTTTCATCTTAATTATCCTTAATAATTTCCACTTTGCAAACATAAGGTCCCTTAATGCCTTTGGAAAATGAAGATTATGAGAAAGAGACTATACAAAGATAAACGTCTCATTTTGCAGAATTTTAAACACCTTCTTTCAGATAATAAATCTAATGTTAATTAATAGCAGGGTATAATATTAGATTTCTCTCTCATGAAAATCCTGGATAGAATGTTCTCAAGTGCAGTATTTTCCGTGTTATTTTACATATTGGTTCAAGTTTAAAGCAGAGCATATTGCTGAAAAATGTCAAGTAATGTATTCAACAGTCAAGCAAAGAACTACTGTCATAATTTCATTAATTTTCATGATTTCATTACAGATTGTGTAATCATAAATTATTTTTTATTTTCAGTACCTCTGAAAATGCTGCCTACCAAAGGTTTGAACACAGGCTTGTGCTTTGAGTATTTGAGCTGCACAGAAATTCCCCGTTTTCTTTAATGTATGACAACCTCAGTCTGCATATCTGTGTACACACAAGTCTGTGGATACACATGCACAGAGTGCTAATTCAAACACATCAGTACCTCTCTTAAGTAATTATGGCAGCTGCACACCAAGCCAAGCACTGTCTTCTGAGAAAACCCGGTGTTATTTTCACTACTGCAATACACAATTCAGTGTGCTAATTTGTCTGAAATGGAGATACCTCTACAAAAAACAGGAAACAATGTCTTTTTAAGACTGTTGCTACTTCCCCTTGCAAATTGCACAAGCAGTCCTTGAACAGGAACGTGCAGTGGGTTGTGTGCAGAAAGAGCAGGAGCCAACACTCAAACAGCAGCTGCGCTCCCAGGTGAGAAACCATCACACACACAAGAGTTACAATGGTTAATGTTTCTCCTAAACACTCACTGCATTTCTTAAAACCAAATCAGGCATCGTGACAAAATAAACATATTTACAATCAAGACATTTTTGATATTAGAGATTAGGATTAGGTGGATAAAACCCACCATATAGACAGGAACATGCAACTCACTCTCCTTCCTGTCTGAGTGTTTTTGTGATTAATCTGAAATAAACATTTTGTTTCAAAGCAATATTTAGGCCTTGTTGTTGAAGTTTTCTTTAGAATTCTGGTTTAAAACCTACCTACTGTTTATTTAGCAGAAAATACTTGGAATCAGCTCCTATTGACTTAAATGCCATGGCCTAAAATAAACTAAGTAGATCTGTATTTTTCACTTCCTGCCACTCACCAAAAAACCCCAAGCAACCAAAAAACCCTAACAAAAACAAAACAATAAAAAAAATACAAAAACTTAATACTCAGAAACAGACAAACCCCCCCATCACACACATGTGATCAGGCAAAATAAAATTCTTTATAACTGTTAACACAGCTTAATATTTCTATCTCACTACAAAAATTATTCCTTACCAAACAATGACAATAGGTAATGTTTGTATTCTTTATATAAAGAAATTTTGCAAGTCATATAGCACTTCTGCATCCTTGAATTACAGAAAGGATGAGGTGGGAATGGTTCTCTGGAGAATGTCTGGCCCAATCCCCTGCTCAGAGCAGGGACAGCCGGAGCAGATTGCTCAGGACCACATCCCGCTGGAGTTTGAGTGTCTCCAAAGATGGAGAGACACCACAACCTTTCTGAGCAACCTGTTCTGCTACTTGATACCCTTCACAAGAGCTCAAGTTTCATGATCTATAGAGAGGCTCCTGTGTAGTCCAAGCAATGGCTGGTCTGTAGTGAGCAGCTGTTTGGGTCAGAACACAGTATGAAAGCAAAGGCAAGTTATGGAAGATGACAGGGTAAAGTACAGTGTTCTATAGGTAAAAGTATCATGTAAACTCTAACAGCCATGCAGATTGGTGAAAAGACCTTTATAGTCTCAAACTTGAGAGAAAAAACTCTCATCTCCCTTTCCTGCTCACTACATCTCCAACCAGAGGTCTCTATCTAAACTTATGAGCTTTTACTAATTTCCTTTGATGAACATTTTGTTATTGGGGAAGGATAATGAGAGTTCTGAGTTGGAATAAATCTGCCCTGCCATGTGTGACGTGTGCAAGATCATTCATGAAGTAGAAGCAGCCTAAGCAGATCATGATATGGCATCTTGCTAGAGCCTGATCCTGATACCTACACCCCACATTTCATCTTTGGGTATCTACACAGCACTACTGCACATAGTCCAGTTGAACTCCATGGCACAGGCTGTCAGATTTAGAATATTTTATGTCTGGGTTGATAACAGACCTAATACATTTTTTTCCCTAGGAAATAAGTTATAAGTATACTTGGATAATAGAAATGTTCATTCCACAATGGTAAATAATAATCAAGATATGTAGCCAAAGGATGATCACAACTGCTTCATAGATATGCTCACTCAAACAAAAATCCAAACTAAATACTAAATAATCCAGAAAAGTAAGAAAGAAATGCAGCCCTGTCTTATAAATAAAAAAAATACAGGACTAAAAAAGCTCAACGTTAGCTGCCCATTACAACTGCTACTACTCACTGCCCCCTGAAAAAAAGGTTAATTTTATACCAAACACTGCTCAGATGTCATTATTTATTTGTGATAAAAGCAAAGAGCCCTGTACACATAGAAATCTGGTTAAAAAGATACATTAAGGGACATGTTCATTTTGCTAAAAACTATTGAAAAAGAACTCAATTACAAGATAATAAAAAAGAGCAAAAATGCTGGGAGATAAATATCTTTAATCTAGTGTGGAAAGACATAAAAACAATTTCAAACAAAACATCCAGTAAACATTTTAATAGCTAGAGTGATTAACCACTTTTGCTACTGAATGGAGTTATTTTATATTGCTTGTTTTCTTCGAAGTGAGTTTGAAAATCTCACAGTATAAATTTTTTATCTGGCTACTGGGTGCAGAGTCATGTTGACTGGATGAATTGTAAAGGCCTACCACAAAGGCTGGAGGTGATGCAGTCCTTTTTGGGACTTCTGTGAGTTAATGGGCTCTTCTATTTAAATGTGAACTTTCTGGATTCAGGCAGCAAAAGAAACCATACCCATATTACTGTTACAGCTAATCACTCCCTTTATATGTGAATAACCTTAGATCAAGTTTATACAAAGAAAAAAGGTACCCTCAGGTTCAACAGCCTTAAAGCATTAGCACTTCCTCTGACCTACCACGAGAGTCCCAGTTAAGCTCAATGCAGGACATTGAATTAAAATGGGAAAGCTGAACATAGACATATTCACCCATAGGTAATTTTAGCCTGTTTTTTAATTTTATTTAAAAACCCCAAACCCTTAAGTACTTACTCTTTGGAATACATTTAAATATAGAAGTATTTTAGGCTCCTAATGAGTGTACCACTGAGGTGAAATCACCCCCAAAATATGGGATTGTGATTATTATCACATGGCAGTGACTGCTTTATTAACTGTGCAGTCAAGGAGCCAAGATTTGTGTTGCATGGACAGATTCCTCATTTTCACTTCCACCATCCGTCATAGTAGAATCCACTGGAAAATGGAGTACAAATCATTCAGGAATTTACAACAGTCAGTTGAGGTAGTTCTGTGCTATATAATTTCTGGCAGTGAATGCCTTTGTTTTGCACCCTAAGGGCTGCTCATATGCATAAATAGCCCCCCTTTTTCTGTTTCTGAATCACAGTGTCCAGCCAATACAAAAAAGATTATGAAGTATGAAAACTGCACATATCTCCACCACAGAACAATAACAAGATCTATACTTTGATTTCCTGGGAAATAAAAATTGTAGCTATACTTCCTGTCAGCCCATTCCTTTGAACGTGTTCTCTTCATAATTTGGATTTTGAATCAAGTTTAAATGGCAGTTAAAAATCGTATGTGGCAGTACACAATGAAATTTAGCTTGACAGCTTGGACATCAAAACTAAAAATAAATGACTTCACATCCAAATAATAAGTAATAACAATGTTAGCCTGCATAAGAATAGCAGGACTGGATTCAAATACAATATTAATTTTAGGGATATGAGTGACTAGGGAGAGACAGAGGCAAAGAAACAAATCCTTCATATAGCAATAGTCTCTTCTTATCCCCCAGGCAACTGCCTGCCTTTCACCTCGGCGGCGGAGCAATTATGTGGCATAATGACTGCAGTGCAAATAAGCAGAGAGATTTTATTAAACCAAATGAGCAAATCATCTGCGTATTATTGCGATTTGATTGACAGTGACAAGTGTCGAGCAGACACGGATGTGAATATGATAAAGAAGCTTGCAGGAAAGCTCTTGATAATGTTACTCTTGATAAAGTTGCTCTGCAAACCTCTCTAAGTAAATAAAGGGGAAAGAATATGATGCATATTAATTCGCATAGTTTGCAACCTGCCACAGGACTAGAGGAAAAGTTGCAATAGGTTCAGCACATGGCATTTCATATGAATTGTAAAATTGCATTTATGAGTCCCACAGACTTTACAATAATATATTAATATTAAAAGTAAAGGTCATTCCACATAACAGTTAAGCTGCCTGAGCTTCAACCTTTATATCAATAACAGACTTGGGCTGGGGGCACGAGGAGGAGGAAAACAAGTGGAATCATCTGAATAAATGTAAAATGTTACTTAGAAAGATTGCTGCCTTTTGCTGAGATGCCCATTTACACATTTGTACTTTCAGTGGACAATTACATTTCTGACAGGCCTGCCATCAGAATGATTAAATCAATACCTTTCGTATGGGAATGTGATTAATTGGCACAAGCCTTCAGGCCTCCATGTAAGCCCCTCTTACATTAATGACTGCCTTATGACATCATAGCTGCACAGAGTCCAAAGTTTCACATTGTTGCAGACAGCATGGAACTTTGGATAATTACTTTTGGCACATGGAATGAATTAACCAAGGTGACTGGGAAGCTTTGACAGCAACACCCATGGAAGAAAAGCAGCGGGGATAAAATCTCCACTGCTGTAACAGCACTAACATCATGAATAAATTTGGGCTTACAAGTTGAAATTGTTTTAGCGGATAAACCATGTGATAAATAGTTCTCTTTCCTCCACTCCTTCATATTTTTATTACTTTAAATTTGAACGTGAACAAGCCACAGCATTATGCCACACTTCAGTGAACATTCTTTTGCCATCAAGTACCATCAAGCTGAAGACTTTCACTCTTTGAAAAAGAATCATATCTGAGAGGAAATGTTCTTGTCATATGAAGTACACTGGAAAATGGGGAAAGCATTTCTGATTTATGTTCTAATACTGATTTGAGTATCTATTTGGACATATTTCAAAGAGACCAGCTTAGCAAGGCTCTGCATACCCTGAGCTGATTCCTGTGCTTCACTTTAACCGTGCAGTAAACTTCAGCAGAGGCATTCAAGAGCTGACATGCTCAGAATAACTGACACTTGATAAAAAATACTTTAAAGTCTCCATAACTTACTTATATGAAATATATCACAGATACATTTTCCAGGATGTGAGCCCTCCAACTCAAATATATCTGGCCTTAGATCCTTAATCTTTTAAATGGGTAAAAATCTTTAATTGTTCTGGAGTTTTACAAAGCTTACTGAGAATCCCTGGCAATCAGTGCACCATTAGTGGCCTTTGCTATTGCTGTTGACAAAACTGACTGTGCTAGATATGGATTTTACTACAGTTTTCAATTCTCATGTCATGTTTCCCAAATGACAGATGATAATTAGATGTGAACTAAAGTCAGCAATTTTACTGTTATAACCAAAAATATGATAGATAACGGTTATGAGTCTGTTGCTAAACCACACAATTTATATTGATATTAGATATTCAACTTGGGATGCATATTATGACGTTTTAACAGTACATAGGAGAACTTAGCTGCTGTTATGTGGATAAAATACTTAGATACCAAAGTAATTTCTAAATGGCCTTCTTTCTTACCATGCAGGCTGAAGCTGTTCCAATTTGCAGTTTTTGGACTAACCTTGGTCACAAGAAGATGGAAATATAAATGTATTTTGAGTCACTTTTGCATCATACTGTCCAAGGTTAGGATCACATGCTATCAGTCATACTCTGCATTATATATGACACTCTGTCACCTTGCTGTATTATTGTAAGGACTAAGAGTTATGTTTATAATAATAAA
>JAOXXN010000162.1:11291692-11302975 GCA_026770055.1 Myrmophylax atrothorax | reverse complement strand
CTACTGGAATACTGGCATATTTAGTCAATATAACCTTGTCTGCTTCTTTACTGGAAATAATTAGTGATCAGATACTTTAACTGTGGCTGCAAAGCAGCTTGAAGGATGCTGACCTCAATAAAGAGAGTTTATTACAGTAAACATTGTGAGCCAGTGAAGCGCCAGAAGCTGATGGCAAGATTTGCTTCCTCACGACGGTAGATGGAGCCCTAACATAACTAAATACCCTCTTGGCAATACAAGTTTGGAATTTCATAGAATGTATTTAGAGGCTTTTCAGCATTTTTACTTATTGAGATTTTAATTTTCACGAAAAACAGTGTGAGAGCTCCACTGTTTTTCTGGTTTCTCAATATGCCAAACTGATTCATCTCTTCTCAAAAATCCAGAAAGAAAGAAAAACAGTTCAACTTTTTTCTGTCCTGCAATTATCACCTAATCTAACCCCCTCTAACAATTTCTCTGCTTAAGGGCACCTCTAGGGCTGTCAGGCCAGCTGAATTTGTTTAGAAAATGAAATCCAAGCCTGACTAGTCTTATTCATCCCCTGCACCCATTATTCCTTTCATAACTGGATGCTACTGTACTAAAAGGCAAGGCAACAACATATTTTGTGGATTTTATTGTATTACATATGAAACATACCGCTGAAATATGGATTGTAGGAATCCTAGTGAAGAAGGAGAGATCTCAGCACCATCTGACTGAAAGATGTTAGATAAAAGAGAAGCTATTTATAGGAATAAAAGACAGTTAAAAGTCTTCAGTTATAACTGTGGCTAACAATACAGGGTTCATCAGTATAATTAATCCTTTCCTTCCTTTAACTCACTTGTTTAAAAAACAAACTATTTCTTGATTCCTTGCAGCAAAATGAAACAAATAAAGAGAAATATCAAACCAATACATTCTTTCACAGTTCTCATGATAATTTGTCTGTTTCAAGCTTTAAGAAACAACTGGTATCACTAATGTTCTAGAAGTCAAAATACGTATGTAAGGACTATGGTATTTGGCATCCAAGATGGAACATGGCAAAGGTCACTCTGGAGCATCTGAGAGATAAAAGGGAAGGAACAGCACAACTTACAGGTAGAAGGTAGAAATGGTGACCCTGTGCTGCACTTCAGGATGGGATTTGGTCACTTCCTCATGGTTTAATTGTAATTAGAATCCTGTGTATTGCCTTCTATATTCACATGGCATAGCTTCTTCTCAAACATGTATTTGTATACATATGAATACATACGTATTCTCAAATACATACAAACCACAGGTGATTTGAAAGATAACTACCAATTGCAAATATTTTATATCCCTTAATTTCTGTGCAGTGAATTGGTATATGGGTTTATTTTGAGACTGAAGGTAACTTCTGGTAATCATGTGCGAAACTTACAGTTTTACATGCACCATTATCAAAATATAATTTTTTTAGTTGCACAGTAAAGTTGCACAATTATCAGCTCATGTTACATTATGTAATTATGGCACAGGTATCCCAGTTTGAACCAGCCAGTACCTTCAGGTTCAATACACATACACTGAATATAGACACAAGTTGAATATAAACTAGAATTAAAACTACTGTTTAGTTGGGTCAGTTACACAAGCCTTGCATTTCATATAAATTGTATATTTAATATCAGTAATTGCCATGAAGATGATTTTCAGATTGAAAATTATTTGCTGATTCAATTAACATGGTATGTTAATACTAAAAGCTCTTGGGAATATCTACGTTTATTGCATAGTAATGGATTATCAGAAGATAAATATGACATATCTGATTTACTATAAATTGTTTCATTCAGTTGGACTTGGGCTGTAAATGTACGTAAGATCAAGAACATATTATATGATTTGCAGCTTAATTTTGTTAATTTACCTTATTTTGGAACCAACTATTTTGTAGCCAATTATAAAAGACAAAACTGTCTGGAGGAACATGATTTTTTTTTAAACCAAGGAACTAAAAGTTATTTTCTCATCACTCAGAAAATTTCCCTATATGACTGATAATAACCCTCTTCAGTTTCCTTAATTTCTTTATGCAGTCATAAGACAGTTATCTAGTAATTTTGACATATGATTTTTTTAATAAAGGAAAAGCAGTCTGTACAGATGAATGACATTACATTTAGTCTATCCAGATGCTGAACTATGCTCCAAGCTACATTGTATGAAATATCAGAGATGTCTGTGTGTTCTATTTAAATACAATTTTTCAGATTCTACTTGATTAAAATAAAATTAAGTTGCTTAAGTTGCTTTTAAAAGCTAACCTGTCCAAAAGATGCCCAACAAATTCCTGTGAGAGCTATTTATTGGTTTAATCTGTAATCACTTATACAATGCTGTCTAATAGATGTAGATAATGTTTAACATCAAGAGATCTATTTAACTTTCTCTCTTTATAAAGATGAATACAGAAATGAGCAGAGGGAATATGAAGAAAACAGGTCAGATCTGTCCTGTGGTGACAGAATCAATATATTTTAACCAGCACAACGCAGTTCAGAGAACTCCCCTTAGAGCTCCAGTGTTTCAGAGTAGTTATTTCAGCTTTTTCATGACATGGATCACATATGAAAAGTAAGGAAACTGGATTTACCTGCAGCATCTTTGGGTACCTCTTGACCCCCAGACTGAATGATTTATCTGCAGCATTTAAACCCTGGAGCAAAAAAGTTACATAATTAAGTGTAACAAGATAATCTTCCTATTTCAAGAAATTCATTAGCTAAATAAAAGAATCCTCTAACTAAAACAGTTCACTTTGTTAAGATCAACATGTTATGTTATTTATTTATTTAATAACTCTGCTAAGGCCCTTTTTAATATATGACAGTATAATTTGTTTTCTGGTGTTCTGGCTTACATTAGATAACCACTTTGGGATTTTATGCAAGACATATGGAAAAATTCATCACTGATTTACTGCACATTTCCACACACAGTCAAACTAATATCTGATCACTATTGAAGAAGCAAAACCCTGCTTGGCAGTGAATACTTCAGCAAATTTCCAAACATGGATGTGCACAGAAAGCTTCTGATAGCCAAAGTACCAACCAACACACTGCAGTATTTACTGTGAAAGATAGCAGAAAATTTAAACTGGGATTTATTTTCACTGCAGAAACTACTGCAACAGAAGCAATTACAATAAACCAAAAGTATGGCAACAGCTACCTCCAATACTTCGTGTAATAGATTCTGAGTTTTATAATTTATCTGTATGATGACATCTTAGAAACCTTTTCTGTTATTCCTGATTTGGGAAGTATTTTGCTGCAGGGCATAGTTCACACATGGTTTTGCATCCTCACTAGTTTTGTGGGCAAGACAGTTAACTCTGATTCTATGAAAATGTCAACAAAAACTATCAGGAAGAAAAAAAAATCAGAAAGTTTTCTAACACAAATGGCAATAAGGAGCCACCTTTCTTCAAGAAGTAGAAGCAAGTATAAACCATTTTTGATGAGCAGATCATCCCCTTGAACAAAGGAGGAGCCCACTGGAATAGAGTATTTGAAAAGCAAAGTCATGCTTTTTGATAAATATTTTCTGTCGTGTACATAGTAGTTAATCCATTTTTTAGCAAGATTAGCTGTCAGATTAACACATTAGCCATGTGAGTCACAGTTAGGCTAAACCGAGGATGTGCCTGAAGAATGATGTGCACCCACATGAAGGAAGGTTTATTGAGACTGACTGACACCACCACTGTGGAATGCAAATGCAAACCCTGCCTTTTTTTTTTTTTTTTTAACTAATGCTGACCAGAGCTCTACAAACAGCCATTCTCAATTGCTGGATCATGCTGAGTTGATACAAGCCTTGATGTGGATTTTAACATCCATATGTAGGCCTTGCATCTGCCACACACATCCATGCATTAACTGTAGGGCATATATGCCTCTATTGTTCTGAAAAATATACATTAAGATATTTTAATGTAATATCTTAATATTAAATTAATATTAATATATCAATATTAATATATTACTATATTATATATCAATATTAATATATCAATATTAATAATTTTTGATTTTACTTCATCAAAATGTTTCTTAAAATACATTGGTTTTATCCATTCATGAGCACTTGATTTCTGGAAAGCCAAGTTTAAGGAAATTCAGTTTCGTAACAGAACAGGATATGATCCACAAACAGCATATTTTCTTATCAATCCAGGGAGCAGAGATGGAAACTTTCTCAAGCAGCTGATAGGTGTCAATATTCCATTTAAACAATACATCCTGAGCATATGTACCTATTGCTATATCTCTCAGACATCAGGTAAGGAAATATAATAGGATTCATTTCCTCTCAATTCAGTGATAGCCCATTTGGAATAACTCACTTTTAGAGACATCATCTAATTAAAAACTTGCACTATAACATGTGACTGCAGCTCAGAGTTAAAGGCCTTTCCCCCACCAGCATTTCATTTCACAGTTTTTACTCTCCACTCATTCAATCTGTGGCTTTATTTTTCACCCTTCAGCAGGCCAACAAAGCCCCTTTTTTGCACAGCCTGTATCTGTATCATTTAGTAATCTCCCAAAGTTAATAACCAGGCTTAATGAAGGCAAAGCCTGCTCTGAAACAAGCTTTGTTCCACTACACGAGGATTTGGCAAGAAAAGAAAACCTTCCTATAGAAGGTTCTTAGAAGACAAGTCACAGCCAAACACTCCAAGTGGTGTCTGGGGAGTCCGAGACTTTTTTGTGTAATCAATATTTGCTATCTATAGGAGCTGCTAAAAGTAAAGAAATAAGGTTTCATTTTCTTGCCTTTGGCTCTTTGTATTTGGTCATGAACTATCTAGCCAGTCCTGGCCTATCTGGCGGGCTCTGGGCCAGCTGGGCTCTGTGGGCAACTCCACAGCTGTGTGTGGATATGAACATGATGTTTATAGTCTAAGGACACTCAGCTGCCAACTGAGCATAGTTCACAGCCACTTATCACTAGAAAATCTGTAGAAATTAGCAGATTTAACTGTAAAAAACAGCAGCAGCAACAACAAAAAACTCAAACTAAACCAAAAGCTTTGATTTTACAACTGTATTAAGGAATTGAATTCACTCAGAAATGAACAAGCATCAGATTTTAGACCAGTGACACTGGACAAAGAACAGAAGATTTCATGCAGGTTTTTGGATCAAAATTAACTTGTTTTCAGACAATTTACCAATTAAAGCCAGAAAATAGCCTCAAATTAGATTTAAACAGATTTGAGGCAAAGAGCATCTTAAATAAGCAATTTGAAGAAAATATTTTCAAGTGGAGCACCTAGTCTTTCTTTTAGAGTCAAGTACACAATGTGATCACATGACATATTCTTTGTCAAAGCAGTGCAAATTGTCATTGCATGAGAGTGAGCTTCAAGTCCCAAGTCTCCTCAATGTCACTAAAAACTTTATAGGAAGAAGCAGAGGAAATTCCAGGCAAGGATTATCCCAATCATCCACACCCACAGCACTCTAACAGGTTAACATGAGGTAACTGTCAGACGCCAAGTACTAACAATCTTATTAATGACAAGTCATTCAGCATATTCAGCTAATTAATACAGATGTCCCACCTATTCCACATTCTCTCCAACTCTAAGCAACAACATCCCAGAGTAAATAAATAAATAAATAATGAAAGCAGCAGCAAACAGGGACATGTGTTTGATCAGGAACCAAAATCCCTTTCAGACCATGAACAGATGCAGTATCGCCCCGTAACTTAAGAGTAGTAGCTCCTACATTAAGCATTTATCTCCACAGAGAGAAATAATAGCTACTAATTCTATTTGTTCTTGGTTCTAAAAATGAATTATTGGCAGAAATACTATCCCAATACAAATGTTGATGTTATTTCATCTTGATAAATGAAGATAGTTCCTGCCCCTTTATTTTATCTCCAAAGCACCAGTGTAAAGGTGGGGAATCATCTGATTCAATGTAGATGATAATGAAACAGTAGGGCATCAGATGAGTAATGAAAACTGACAGATTTGTATGTGTTTGAGGTAAAGGGTTTTTTCGTCCAGTTGAAATGTTATTTGAATTGTTTCCCCTTATTTCATTTTACATTTCAAAAGAAAATTCTTTTCTAAGTAGACAATAGGAACCAAAGCAAGAAACTGTATTAAATAAATCTCTAAAAATCTATCTAACAGGCTTAAGGCTATGCTGTACTTTTTCTTTCAAATATTTCAATGTAAAATCAGATGTTAACTCTCTGATTGAACCCATGTGCAAACCCTTTATTCATCAGATTAATGGCTGTTGAGCAACAGGCAACTGAACACATTTCCACTCACATAAGGTATTCATGACTTTCCAGAAAACTTCACATTATTGCAACTACTTTTCAGTCAAATATGTTGCATCTAGAGAAGAACAAAATAAATTGCAACAAGGTTTAATAGGAAACTACAGTAAATGTATTGATACAACTAGAAATTTGTTTCTTTAAAAAGGACCTTGTTATTACTTTGACAGATGGATCTTTGCCTTGCATTTGAAAAGAAAAAACAGCCTTTTCTATGGGATACTTCAGATTGCCCAGTGTAATATCTCTGTTTGTTGCTGCTTTTATGCTGATCCAAGGCACAATCAATAGAAGAATTTAGTCAGGTTCTGTGCTATAGCAGCTAAGGCATATGTTAGGGTTGAAAATCTACAGGCCGAAAATACAGAGGAAAATACAAAAGTCAATATTCTGTATCACATTTGTATTTATACTGCATAATAGTACATGCTTTTAAATTCATATAACTTATAATCTCAAATATCCAGAGCTATATACAAAACTAATGGCAGTGTTTCACTTGTGGTCTCTTTGAATAACAGGAACACAGTAGATACAGACAAGATAACACATGCTGGGAACAATGCTGGTGCCACAGGAAGGGCAATGAACTCAGTAACATTTGATGTAAAGGTGACAATATAAAAGTGAAATTAAACACTGAACTTTGATTGTGATTCACACATACGATAAAATCTGAACTAGAATAGTAAATGTCAAAAAAGCAAACCCTACAACCTTAGAAATAACTCCTTTTCAAGTATCTGGTCAACCTCTCTTTAAATTTCTAGGATTAAAATACTTACTTATTGTTTTCTTTTTTCTGAGAAAGACATCTGCAATACTGCCAGGTATCTGCCTTTTAATTTGATCATTTCACATTCTTTCAGAAATACTGAATCAGATCTGTTACTTGGTCTGACCCTATCAGTGGATCCTTATAAGTATGATTCTTATGTTGTTCATTTTGTTCTTAAATTTAACACAGATAAATTTACAGGTCATGTTTGGGATAAACTGAACATTTTGGGACCACATCACAGTTCAGATGAGAGGAAGTTCAAACTTGTGCTACACAGTGGTTACTTGTTCAAGCACATATTTTCAGACATACTAAAACTTCAAAGCATATGTAGTAAACACTAAATTCTTGAAATTATAATAGTGGCTGAAGAACATAGAGAGTGGCAAGTCAGCAAACCACAGAGTGATAATTTGATTATTGGGTTACAGAATAATTAAGTTCCACTGTGACCCCAAACTTCAAACTTTGTACAGTTCACGACCTCTGGACTACAAGGAATTCAAGAAGAGAGAACCTGAGCTGCTAGAATACAAACCTGTGCTGTGCTTCAGCTTTCATAATGTCAGTTCCCAATTTCTTTTTGTTCTTTTTCCAGTTTAAAAGTATTTGCTGTACTGTTGTCCCAACTGGGACTATGCTGGATGCATTATATACTTTTGAAGAACTTTTGAACACTGAAGAAGCAGGCCTAACAACCAGGAGGTTTAATTTCATGTTCTGCTATAAATGACTTAAAACTTATATTGTGAAGTCACTAAGAGCGTCTAAATAACAACAGCAGGGAAAGATATGTAACACATCCTCCTAACATCCTCTCACCCTCTACCCTTTTTCATCTCAGGGCATTTCTGAGCCACAAGTGGCTTCTAATACTTCTGAGTATTTAAGCCTCCATGGATTTCTGTTCTTTAAGCCTTTCCTGTTGTCCCCTGTAGGCATGCAAAGCTTAACATGTAGCACAACATCCAAGGAGAAGCTGCCTCCTGGTTGCTATCTCCCTGACAGTGCCAATGAATCCTCAAAAAGAGAAATGGGTCTTCTACAGAAGTTAAGTAGGAGCAACAGGTAGTAGGACTGAGGAAAAGGATGTATTGCCTTCAAAAACACACCATTATCCCTGCAATCTCAGTCCTTGAACACTCTTGTTGCCACTTTGCCACTGACAGATCCTCAACTCCCACCAACTGCCTCCAGGCAGTTTTTTTTTCCTGCTGTATCTCTTTTCAAAATGATTTCTATGTGCTACACAGTTTGTAAAATGCTTTAAGGATTACTGGTTGGAGATTGCAAATCAAAGACTGGATTTGAAAAAAAAATGCTATTTCATAAAAGTATCTGACAAAAGTGGTATCTAAAGCTTAATAATAACGATGCAATAAATGTTAATAATATCAATGTGATACCAGTTGTCTTCTGTTACAAAGTTATGTTTGGCATTTTTTACTGAATCATTTAAGATTGGAACATGCAAATTGTTCTGACAGACATAATTTGAAAGCATAAACATTGGCAATTGTTTTGGTACCACTGTAGCTGTTTTCAAGTACCATTTGTGCAGTGTAAATAGGGACAGATACTCACATTGTGACCAGGACAATGCTTTACAAGCTTCTCAGAGGTTTGGCATTTGTGATTAATTTCTCCTCGGTCTTTAAATTATTTATGCATGTAAGGATTTTGAACTGCTAATTTGCTCTGCTGACAAATTCTCAGGAACCACTCATAGGTAGTTAAACTGAACTAACTACTGCTATTTAAGGGATAAGCAAAAAGAGAATTTACAGTATTCTGAAAAGGTATTAAAAATTAAGAACTTGTCTATTTGTTTCTTAATATCTAAAGCTATTTGTACAAACAAAAAAAATTCTCAAATGGAATGACACTCTGCAATTACTGTACAATTGAAATAAGAGGTTGGAAAGGAGTAGTCTGCAGCAACTAAAAAGACCCTGAAAATTATTATTTTAAACAAAATCCCTTTAAAGGTTCATAACACTACCATGGATAGAGATTGCTTCAAAATTACATTTTATGTATATTGTTCAAAACACCAATCATTATCTCAGTAACTTTTCTGTTAGTTCCACATTTCTTTCCTTGTATCTTTAATCTCTGTTTCCCCCTCTTAATCTGGCTTTTCACCTTTTATCCAGCACTGTGACATAGAATGGTAAAGTCTCACTGTGCAGAAACCCATGAAACTTCCATTGCAATAAACATGGAAGAAAAACAACAAGGTCATTTCAATATAATTCCTTCAATTATATATATAAAAATATATGTAATTATTAAAGTCAAGATCTGCTTCACAATCAGGTACAGGCCTAAATAAAACCGAACAGATCAACCAATTTTAGTATTTAATAAGAGCAGGCTTTTACTAGGGCAGTCTTTAAGCTCATTTTCTTCCTGTGACATCTGATCTTGTATGCACCATACATCCCTATGAAATTTTAAAATTTAGAATGAAAACATGTTCTTTAAAGAAACAGTAGACAAATTAATCTCCAGTGTCATGAACTGCAATTCTGTATGCAAATATTATGTTGGACAGTAGGGGGCAACTTTCATCCACAAGTGGCACTTCGTGCATTCTGAACCACAACACAATGACATGAAGTTGGTACTTTCAGTACTTACCCAAGTTTACTGTGTGATCTATATCAATTTTGTAAAATGGAAGGTTTCATTTTAAAAATTCCCATTTTTTTCCCAGGCAGTGTGCTGAGGAAATATCTAGTGTATATACTAGAAAAATGCTGCAAGATAAAATAATAAAGTACAGTCTCAAAGCTGCTGAGAAATGAAAGAGAAAGACAATTATATTCATCTGGTTTGCTGTCATAGGATTTGTTAGAAAACAATCTCAAAAAGATTATTTTCCACATTTACATTTTGATAAGTCTTCCTTGAATAAGCAATTTATAAAAGCAATAATTTAAAATCCTAAAAATCAGAGCATAGATTAATAAAAAGTGGACATAAATAGTAATGCAGTTATTAGTGATTTTAATATGTATAATATATTATGATTAATAATATTCATATTTCAGAATAAACTGGTGTTCTCTATTATGTATCAAGTCATGAATCAGTTGAAAAATGAAAGTTTTGGCATGCAGTTCCTCTGACAGCAAATGCTAAAACCAGGCATGCTAACAAAGGAACAAAAGTCAGACATAAAGCAGTACTTTTTCCAAGTGTGCCTCACTATATTATACAACTCTGATTTTTTGATTAAAATATAATTTATATAATTTAATACACAACTGATTTCCCTCTCAAATTTATATTTAATTTTTACAATTATCAAATTGGTAAAAGTAAAGATGTATCACTGAAAATATTTTCACACCAAACCTAGTCAAGTAGAACAATGACAGTCGTAATAAACCCACTGAAATAGATTTAGTCTTGCTATGTGTTGCACAAAATGAAGTGGTCAGGCCTAAGGTGAATTTTTAGCAAATTTGGGTAAAACCATAATTTCAAGAGAATGATGCCAAATAATGGGAACCAAATCAGACAAACCTTCACACTCTATTTAAGCATCAAGCTTGAGAGGAAAATATACTGGATGTCAAACTGCAGTAACAAAGTGATAAAGTGACTGCAGATCTTTCTCCTCGAGTGTCCTGAGATCCTTCAATAATAAAGGCAGGTACGTAAATTCCAGGTCCTTTTTTAGGGAGTCAGAATAACTTATTATGAACGTCTCATCTGGCTTTAAACCCACAGAAAATACGCTGTGCATTTGCTTTTCTCAGTGATGTAGCTAAAAACTATTTCTCTAAACATAACCCCACCTTAAAATACAAATCTTCCATTTCACTAAGTGCCCTTCAAGTATTTTACTTAATAGACAGAGCATAACATAAACAAGGATTACAAGATGTGAATAACATCCACCCTCCAGCAGTTCCTGAAATGAACTTACATTTTCATGTTAATACTCAGAAAGCATGTGTGTAACCGGTATCAACAGTACTACTTTACAAGCAAAATTAATCATAAAAAGCATAGTAAAAAAAAAAGCAGAGCAGACATTTTACCACAAGAGATTACTTGAGATTACCTCATGATCCCATAATTTCTGATGTTTTACAAATTACTGGGTGGGGGTTATTTTGTTATTTGGTTGGGGATTTTTTTGTCTTTTAATG
>JAOXXN010000162.1:11272352-11291592 GCA_026770055.1 Myrmophylax atrothorax | reverse complement strand
CTGTTTTATTACTGTGTTTTGACAGGATTGAACTCCAGGTGAAACCAAACAGTTGGTTTCCACCACTGCCTTTTTCTCCCCCTGATATTTTTCTGCCTGAGTGCCCTTTCACGAGTTGTGTGCCAGGACTCAACTTGCAGTTCATTTGCCTGCTCACTTGTATCCCGTTTGACATCAAAAGGACAGTAGAAGATGTGGTTCATCAGGCTGAGGAGGGTCATCCTGGAGGGACAGCCCAACGGAATGTGAAGTTCATTGTCCTTTCTCTTCCCTTTGTATAAAGTAACCCATATGAGACAGACTTACTGATATTAAAACCCTAGTAAGTGTCCTTCAAAGGCAACAATGCTGCACAGGTTTATGGATACCTTTTCCTAATGCAAAAGCTTCAAGGAATCAGGCTCAATACAAAATCAGGCAAATGAACAAAGAGAAAACCGGACCCACACTATGTCCTGCCTGCATCCCTCCAGGACCCCCACCTGGGCCCTCTCTCCCCTCTGCATCCAAACCCAGGCCTGTTACAGGTGCTGAGGAGAAGCTCAGTGGGAAAGCTCTTTGTCCAAGACACCCACTTCTTTACAATATTTACTTCTCTACTTTTTTTTTTATTTCCCCATTTTTATTCCTTCCTTGTCTCCCGGGATATCTCCCACGTGACTTCCTTTATGTCAGACCCACCTTTTCCCTCCATTTCCTCACTGACATACAGCAACCCCGAGAAGGAGTCCGTGTTCCTCTCAGGTGCTCAAAAATCACCACATCCTTTGCAGCCACTGAAGTTACTCTATGGTAGACATAGCTCTTTAACCTCACAGGTTCTGCCCCTGCTTTCTCCTTCCCCAGGTGCTCCTGCAGCAGCCAGGCTGTGTCCACGTTGTCGGTAAACAGAAGGGTTTTCCTCAATGTGCCTCAACAGAAGTGGGAAACATTATGAAAAGATTGCTCCTCCTTTCTACTTTCTCCCAGCTGATGGGCATTGATGTGTAGGAATTATCTTAAATACAACAGAACAGTCACAAGCAGTTTTGCTTATTCCCTCATTAATTGGAAAGCCTCATTTCCTCACATGGTAAGCACGAAGACAGAAGGGAAGCTTCCAGGAAACGTCTAAGTAATTTCAACTCTCTTTTAAATAAAACCTTCTCTGTCACCAAAATCACAAATGATTTTATTTGGTACCTTTCCAAGGTTTCTTTCTGTTGGGAGGAAAGGAAACTCTCGAAGAAATGGTGGGGTTGGACAAGGTAACCTCTAGAAGTCCTCTCCAAACTCAGCCTGTCTGTGATGCTGAGATTTCTGAAGCAGTGCACTCCGGTTACAAAGAAAATATCTGAAGGCTATTGAATGAAACAGGAAAGACATTCTAAGAGACAATATCTCCAGTGACAATATGGAAATAACCCAATCCTGTTGCCCTCTTAGCTGTAAACCAATTCTTAGACCTTAATCTCTTTGCTCTACATCTTTCTGTGCTCGGTTTTTTTCTGTTGTTGCTGGAACTTGCTAAAAGTTCACAAAAATTTACAAACAACCAAATGCAAGAATTAAGGTTATGGGCCTGATATAATCTGGACTTCTTGCTTACTGCAGTGCAGGAGAAACACAAAAATTATTTTTATTTATAGCATCTAAGGAGTTCTAACCTGAATGATTCTGTCCTATATAGTGTTGTGGCAGAACTTCTGCTGTTTGAAGGTTGTAATCGCTTATTCCCACAGACGAAATATCCTCATCCAGTATCTGATCATTTACAAGCAGCTTTTCTTTGAAATGAAACTTTTCTAGAACCTTGATATTACCAAGTGTTGTGAGCTTGAAGTATGATCCAGAAAGGACCTTAACAATAAGAAAACTTTTAAATACCTCTAAAATCCACAGATGCACGATTTAGGTGTTTGCTGATTACAAATTAACACTGAAGTCTCTGTTAATGTGATTTCCAAGGTCATGTCCAGTGCTAAGATTATACTACAATAAGAAACAAAACATGGGTCAAATTCTTCCTGTGAGAAATTATTCTGATAAAATCAAGTTACTCAGAATTTGCCTCATATTATTTTGAAAGATGCAAAAAGAATTTAAAAAAATGTCATAAATACCAAAAAGGAACTAACAAAAAACAAAAAGCAGTACACATGGAGCTATAACATAAACAGTAATGTTAAGGAAGTCTTATAAAAATACTTACTCTCTTTTTAAATATCTTGAAAAAGTCATGCATAGATCATTGTCATCACCTGCCAAATGACCTCTCTGTAACTGAAACACACAATATGGCGCTGAAACATGAAATAAAGTTTGCAGCACAGTTTTAAATCTGTATTCAAACTTATTTCTCTCTTTCAACACCAAACAACAAAATTAAATTTAACAGCTAATATTTAGTCTTGATATCTTTGCAGACTTCTTGAATTATGATGTCTTACTATGCCTCGAAATAATAAAAAACATTTTAAAACACTACTCCTATTAACTTTAATATTGATCAATGAGGCAATTAATTATAAATTTTGCCATGTTATATCTCCTCATATAATGAGATAAGCTGTGACTTACTCTACAGCAAGACTGATCAGCTTCAGAGAGATGTTACCTGGTTCACGATGTATTTACTCTTGTAACTTCCATCCCTAGGTTAAGGTTATAAAAGGTTACAAGCAACATTTAAAAGATATAAAGTTTTTATGAGTTACAAAATTTTCCATCTTGATAAACATACCAGTAGACCTGGGGAATAGCAGCTATTACACCACATCAGAAGATATCCTAAGCTGTAACAATAAAAGGGAAAAGATATAAAGTAACAAAAGTGATCATTTCATGCTGCCACTTCACCTTATGCAGCACCACTGTTGAAATCAAGTTACAGCATAGAAAAAATTTATCTATTCCACAAAAATTAATGTTGAGTAACACTTTAAAGTATGGTAGTACTCAACATTAATATGGCTCCTTTGTTCCTTAGTCTAAAGAGTACATAGATGTAAGTTTTCTTCAGGCTATTCATTGCTAAAATCTTGACAAAATAGTACTAGGTTACATTTTCCACTTTTCCTGCACAGTGTAACATTTAGCCTTAAGATTTAGGAGCCCATTGGAAACACAGACTACTTAATGCAAGAACAAACCTTTCTGGTATGATCGCATGTTTATGTTGCATAAGATAATAGAATCCATCTGTTGGGAAAATCCTCCCTGAATACTATATCTGCTTTAGCAAGAAACATGAAGAGAAATCAAGATTATTTTTTTAAAATGCAAACCAGTAACAGTGAACCTTACAAAGAAATATGTCTAGGAACCTGAGGCAAATTACACATGTTAATGTTGGAGTCACTGAGAACAGTTAACACAATGTAACCAAATGTCAACCGGAATATTTTGCAGTAACTTACTGAAGAGGTCTGTGTTTAATGGATATATGAACCCTTGGTTTCTAAGTTTTCAGCTTCAGATGGCGAAGATTAAGTGCTAAGGGTGTTACTGTAAATGTTTAAGTGAGATGAACATCACTGATTTTCTAATTTTACCACATGGTTTATTTCAGAAGAAAACAAGCACCAGTTAACATAGTTCTCCTGCAACTCAGTAAACAGTCACACACAAAAACTCAATACAATTTGGTTCTTTGTTTATGTGCAGGATATTTAGTTTGGTTTGCAAAGTATTAGAAGAATAATAAGAACCTCCTGACAGAATACCACAACTAAATTTCTAAAAAGCCACTCAGTTAATCTCAGTGTCGAATCTGGCTGTTTCAAATTATTGTAATGTATAATAACAGTCTTATTGACAATACAGATGCACAGAGCCAAAAAAAGCTAGAAATAGTGGCCAAAAAGATGAACTAAGTGCCAGCCCAAATGACAACAAACATATGGCCATTAACTGAAGAATGGAGGGGTTTAGGAATGCAGCTGTCTGTGGTCTCCTAAACGTTCCAGAGGAATGAAACACTGTGAGGATTGGCAAAGTCTGGATGAGAAGTACCACTGAAGATGGTAGGCCCTAAAATGGAGTCAACCAGTGGATCATGTTGGAATTCAGAGATTTCTGTGGTCAGAATCTATTCATTCCATTGGCCTCATAATGTACATCAACAAATTAATATTGTATGGATGTCATTTCAAAGCCTACTGAAGACGAAGAGCCATTACTGAAGCCATTAGAGCACAGATGGTTCAAACTATATGCAGATATTCATACTTGCATTTCTGCATTATAGCAGGGTTTTTTTCTGTTGAACTGTAATGAATTGTCTCATAATCTATTCCATCTTCTTGCCATTAGCAGGCTTTGAATGTTCACAAATAGGAGCAAAGAACTCATTTTCCAGAGCTTTAATCACACAAAGAGGGAATGCCTAATTCTCTAAATGAAATGGTCTGTGATCACTGAAGCAGAGATTTAATATATCACGGCAAATTAGGTAGATTTTAATAAATTACTTATCTCTCTGAATACTTTACATATGCTTATGAAGAAACATAGCCTGTTTGCAAACAGTGGAAATCTACAGTCTATAAAATCCTTTGAAGAAAATGACAAATAAAAAAGTAAATTAAAAAATGAAATGTATTATATCCTTGTTCTCAAGAGACAATCCTTTTGCAGCATTGATTCACAGCTCCATTAAAAATATCAATTAAATCCTTCACTGAGATTGGTTAAAAGCTGTAAAATTAACTTTCCATGCTAGACACTGGTTATTCAGACACAACAATTTATTGTACTTGTTTGATGTAAGTTCTAAAAAAACTGACAAAACCCAAATGAAAACACAGTTGCCCGTCCCTACAGCCTAAAGAAGGTGAAGCAAAATCTGGGTTCTTTTTGTGCTTTGACAGATGTTGGCTGAAAGTAAATCTTCTACTGTACAGCAAATTATTGGGCCTGCCCTCCCCCTACTTCAAATTATGGTAACCATAAACAGCTGATTGTAATGTTAGTAGAAGGGTAAAAGTTATTTAAAAAAGGTTGCAGTAATTTAATAAGTCCTGCAACTAGCCTAATTTTTTATATTTAATTGATAGGAACTGCATGCATCAAAGAAAACACATACTGAGATTTAATGTGCATAAAATGGATATTAGCATTTTAAAGAGGCAGATTAACACATTAATCCAAGTAATTTTCATATATTGCTTTTAATAAAATCTTCACAGTATAAAATTCTTAATGAGGCTAATCATAGGCATTCCATTTAGTGGGGTGATTAGGGATAACATAAAAGTATTTTTAATCAGTTTTCTAAGGCTTATGGTTTTTTTATTAAAAATTAAAATTTCGACTTGCATTTTTATTACTGTTTTATGTAGGAAAAAATCTTGAAAATGCAAATAAAGCA
Source organism: Myrmophylax atrothorax (assembly GCA_026770055.1). Classification (NCBI taxonomy): domain Eukaryota; kingdom Metazoa; phylum Chordata; class Aves; order Passeriformes; family Thamnophilidae; genus Myrmophylax; species Myrmophylax atrothorax. Next base: position 11,286,242 of record JAOXXN010000162.1, on the reverse strand, counting down.
CATCATTCAATCATGTAGGTATTAATTATTTACAAGACGCTGTCCATTGTGGAGAGATTCTTAGCCTTAAGGGGGAAATATAAAAACAAACAGACTGAAAAGTATACAAAACTTTACAACTACAAATCAAGCGTCCTTTCCATATAAATTATACATTAAATATACTGTAAGAATTACAAAGATCTCATCTTTGATGCACTATCAAGCATGTATTTACACTGGGAGAAGGAACTTCTGTAGGCAAACTTCCTTTCATGCCTCGTAGTCATCCTTGTGCTCCTCACAGACTGAATGCAGAGCGTGGAGGGGCTTCCACTGTTGCTTTGAGCTCCCCAATTACTGCACCATCATCTTGTGAGGCGGAAACTAGAAAGGGAACATCACAAAACAGCATTAGCAATTTCATTTAAGGTTTTGCTTTTGTTCTGGTGATCTTCCGTAGCGTTTGGACAGATTAAAAGGCACCTGGCACATGCAGGGGAGAAATAAATAAATAAGAGAGAAATCTTCCAGTTCAGCACTCGGTCTACTGGAAATGGAGTCCTCTAAGAATTAGAATGTACACCAATAAAAGTATTAGTGCTTGAATTACCTCTGAAATAAAGAAACCTATCAGTATAATAACTATATAAAAACCAAGATATAAATAATTAAATTAAAACTATACAAATTATCCATTTTTCTCAATATGTACATATGAGATACGTCAATATGTAAATTTAAACTATTGAAAACATAAATGCATATTTATAAATAGTTTTAAGTAAAAAAAAATATGCCTATTAGTGTATTTTCTACACTATGTGTATGACAGGTCCAAACAAGCCTGGACACTTACTAGTACTTAAACCGTAAATTGTTTTTTCCAGTTGGTGCAATGCAAAACTATTTACATTACAAGCCTCTATGTGTTGTAAAATAGCAAGGTATAAACAAATATGATAATTCCCCTAGACTAAACCATTTAACTACCTTCATCTTTGTGTATGTGGGTTTTAAAGTAGTATTTTAAATTTCTATTTTACAGAAATTAGCTGACATGATTTGAAATTGCACTCTTTTACAATATCTAAGTAAGCCCAGAGGGCCAGAATCTCTGCTGCTGTGATTAAAACATGCTGCTAAGTCAAAAATGAGGCTCTTTCCCAGTCCTGCATAAAAAGCAATGAGGCTGCCTAACATGACTCTAGAAGGAATTTGAATAAAAACAAATAATCTTGACAGCATATTTTTTCAAAGCAAATTATACAGCTGACAAATGGCAAGGTTATGTATTTAGTATATAAACTGGGTTAAGTACTCTGGGACATGCAATGATACTGCATGTTACAACTTCTAGGCTGCTGAGACAACTCAGACGAGGTTTAGAGAAGGAAAAACATGGGATAAATCTTCCATCATTTACTCTGTTGAAAGAGCTATTATAGGACAGATTGGATGTTATTCTTAGAGATCCAAACCATTCTGTATATCCTTGAACAAATCACTCAGTGTCAACTTCAAGAGCAGACTTCAGGGGACAGTATTGTTTTTACTTATAAGAACAGTAGGCTAACTGTAATTACTGATATCAGGACATTAATTCTATTTTCTCAGTTTTCAAATTGTCATAATATCTTTAAGACATATTGTTAGATGTCTTGACAACACTGTTTTTCATCCATTCTCTTGCTTAGTCATTCATTTAATTGCTTCAAATTTCATAGAGGCCACTTTCACACAATCAGCAATGAAAGGAAAAAGGAATGAAAAAGATAAGTGCTTGGAATCTCAGAAAGAATGTCAGAAGTTTATGGTATCTAAGAATAACTATATCTTCATGTAGTAGTGTCCTATGAATTTCCCTGTGTCTAGGTTTGTTCTTTTTCCCTCAAACCATTATCAACCTCAGAGAATGCATACAATACTACTTAGGAATTCTATTTATTGTGCCAAAGTTCATTGAAGTCTGCATCCAGATCTTAAGAACACATCCTTTTACAATGACTCGTCCAAGAAAATACACTGACATGTTCTTTTGCCATGATCTGACATGCATTAATGTAAAATTAATTTCAATTCTCTGAAAGTTCTAAATTTTCAGAAAATATTTTACATGTCATGGATGCAATAGAAAAAAACTGTATGGCATCTGCAGGGAAGGGCAGAAGTGTGGACAGGAAAAGGAATAAAGTATTTCTAGATAACACTATCACTTTCATAGGTATAATGCATATCAAGTAAAACTCAGTTCCAATGTCTTATGATTAGGGGAAGAAATGCTTCTCACAATATTGAAGTACTTGTCATTACAAACCAATGCTTAACTTTTGATAGAGCGATAACTAGTAACAAAAACCAGTCCTTCCTGTCATAATAATTTTCTCAGATAATGATGAGGACTTTTAAGAGTTTCATGAAAGGTGAATTTCAAGGGTAAAAAACTGTATCACTAATCAATCTTATCAAACAGGAATTATGACAGTGGGAATTATGGCCATAAAATACAGAACAATCTTCCAGTGAGAGACTACAAAATATCTTTCTGGAGGAGAAGTGCTTTTGTACAAGTACTTGGAGATAAATTATTGGTGGAGAAAAGCTTAAGTGGTTCAGCCACAGTAAGAAGTGCATCAAATCTCTATACTATTTTTTCAGGGTATAGAGATTTGATTCTTTGCATTTTCCTTATCGTGTTCCTGAAACTTTGATGCATACTTTCAGTATTTTAGCTACAGCAAGGATGCAAATCAGGCATGATAATGGGAATGGATAAGAAAGCCTATTTCTTTCCCTCACTACTCTGCTCCCTATCACTCAAGGTACAGGAATTAGATACAGCAGAAGTAGCAGCAAAGTCACATCAGCCTGGCATTCCACTAGGGCTAACTGGAGTTATTGCTACTGCGAAGGATACCTTGTGTGCAGCCAGTCATCAGCCTGGCTCATGTACTGGTAGAGCAGAGGGGCTGTTTATAACACATTTACTCTCTTCATTGAGCTTTACTACAGTGGGGAAAGATGACTGAGACAAAGAAGTAGGAGAAAAATGGACACTGGTAACTATGTCCCTGCTACCACGGGGAACAAGAAACTAAACAAGGACAACATTTTCCTTTCCTATCTATGAAAGGGCCAAGGAACCTTCCTGAGTCTTCTTATCAGTGTTAAAAAATGGATCCATGGCCCAGGAAATGGAAGATTACACACCTCCTACTCCCCTCACCTTGCTTTAACAAGTCACAGCGAAGGTTTGGTCACAGTCCTTTTTGGAAGTGCTCCCTCTAAACTGACACTTTACTGAAAACCCCAGTATTTCATACTGTCTGGGATACAGGTTTCATATGGAGGACACAAGCTGGAGGTACTCTGGGAGTTATAAAGTAACTCTAAATAAGATACAGACTTTAGCAATATAGAATTAATAAAAATACGTATTTATAATCCTATTACAACAAGGTATGTTGTACAAAGCAGAATTAGAGCAAGTGGGGACATGTCTTAAAAAGTTCTTAGGTTTTATGAACAAAATACTACGAGCTGGGAATGTTCCTTGGCTTTGGTTTTTTAAACATATTTTAAGGAGTAACAGTAGTACACAGTTTTTGAAGACTTCTGCAAACAAATGTGGAAACCATTAGTTAATATTAAAGAATTTCTTATTGACATAATGTCAAACAATTACTTTCATTACTTTCTTAACCTTGCAGACAGAAGTAGAATTTCAACAAATAATTTTTTAGCTACAGAAGTTTACAAGAAAGTGGTCTCTAAAACTTACCATCAATGTCTTGTTCAATGGTGTTTCTTTGCTTCTGGAATATCTTTCAAACTAGATATCTTCACATTCAAGATCTTGTTCATCCTCTGAAGGACCACTGACCATGTAAACTTTAGGATAAACACACACACACACACACAAAAAATAAAGGCAAAAAAATATATTTTACCTTCAAAAATGGTTGAAAATCCACTTAAAAACCAGAAAAAAAGGCAAACCCACATTCTGCTTTACAAGTGGAGCATAAACAAGAATCTTTGTCAATTAAATTCAACATTTTCCATTGCAAGAATAGTCTAAGACCGTCTCTTTTAAAACTTCCCTTCTTCTTTAGCATTACTTAGCTGTACTAGAAGAACAGAGAGGTTGTAACCATAGATCTACAGCCTTATAGAACTGTTTCATTTTTCTTTCCCCTCCCCACCACTCTGTGGTACAATTCTTGTTCATATGGCCATACCAAAAACTATACAAAATATATGCTTTTCTTTTGTGAACTTAAATTACACCCAATGCATCCAAGTATGGCTTTCCTTTTAAACACATAATTCCAGAATTGTGTTGGAGCTGACTTGAGTTAGTGGCTTGTGTTGGGGCCAAAAACACCGAGACTGACAAAATGACAGGAATTTAGAGCTAACATTTGTATGTCTTGGCAATGTTGTTCAAATTGTGAATGTTTGTGAGCTTTACAACCTAAAAATGTTACAATAAGCATAATTTCAAATGGGTAAAAATCAAGTTGTGTAAAATCCAAATCTAAAGGAAAAGATATGTTAGACAAAATATAAGCAAATATTCCTAAAGAGAGTAAACATAACAACTACTACAATATGTTTTTATAGTAGTTTATTTTTGTGCATATTTATTATAGAAAATATATATGTGAACATTAGTCACTAAATCCAGTCACCTACTGAAAATAGGTGTATTTAAAAATTTTTCTGGAGGCAAAAAAAGGAAAAATATCATAGTTACTTCCAACTTGATAGAATATGATTCATTTAACTTGAGATTTTGGCACAAAGCTAAGCAGCAGCAAAACTACCCAAACTCAGTCCACACGAAATACTTAGATGTGCAAGATAAATATTAAATTGAATAAAAACAAATTAAATATTGGAATAATTTGATAAAACTGTTGGGTTTTACCAACGGATCTGTTTTGTCATGATTCAGCGTCAGTCTTAATCTCTTGGACAAACCAGTGTAGCAGTTAAGACAGTGACAGAAGAAGAGATTAATGCTGGATTAACTTTTATCACTTAAGGGTACTATCACCAAAATGTTCAGTAAAGCATAACTTAAAAGCAGGCCTAGTAACATTTGGGACAGCACCTTAGAGCCAAGGGGCAGAGTCATTCATACAGTCCTACCCTGTGGTTCAGATCAAACACAGGTATTTTACATGAATAGGTCAAACTTCAACAGAACAAACTAAAATAACAGTCCCTCTAGCACCTTATAGTTCCACTACGCCTAAAAGAGGTCAATATTGGACTAAATCTTTGCTGCTAATCAGGAAGGAGAAGTTTTGTACTCTGGATCCCACAGGAAAACTCCAACTAGAGTGCCAAAATGGTACCACAATCACTTCGAGTTTTGTACCTTTGAAAAATATTACAAATGCTTTAAGTTGAGAGAATATTTAAATATGGTAATTGGTATGCTTTAACTTGTCCTCTTCATTTACCAAGAATTGCAAGAGTTCTGTTTTCAGGATGAACTGCTTAAAAAGGCACAGTTTTAACTGCCTTAGAATCCATGGCACATGAACAGACTCCTCACTCTGCTTCAGGGTGTCCCATCTCACCTTAACACTGTCTTACTTCTGAAAGAAACTTTTATGGGAGTTGGTATATCAAATTCATACTAGCTATTCTTACATTAATAAAGGTATGGATAGTGCTCCCCTCCCAGACTTCCCTCTGAGATCCCACACTTTCTCTGTAGCTCATTTCCACATTTCTATAACACCAGTTCCTCACTTCCTTGCAGGAATCCCAAGCTTACTGACAGAATAAGAAGAAATTTTGACACCCAGGTAAAAGCATCACATGGGAAGATATTTGCTTGCCACTGCAGGAAAGACTTGGGAACTAAATGAAACTTGTCTGACAAAGGAAAAACAAAAAAATAATAAGTGCCTTAAGTTTAAAATGTGTTTTACAATGAAGCAGGAAATCCTGGACAATTATTTATTATTGTGGTTAGGATAAAAATTAAATGCATTCTCATCAGCAGGTAATTTAGAGTGACTGGACAAAAGTTCTTTTGTAGGCAAATTTGATTCTAATTTTTTTATTCCAGAGATCAGCCATTTTTAAGCAGCAAGGAGAAAAGTTTATGTGTTAATATAGTATATGAATGTGAAGCTAACACTATACACATGCTCTATTTCCCTGTAACATGGATGCATAGATTTTCTTACTCTGGGGAACAATGACTTCATACAGTCTGTTTCTTGGAATAACAATCATTTCCTACCAAGAAATGATGCACCTGTCAGGATCAGCCTGGAAAGCTCTTGCATAAACCTGTTCACTCTTGTTATCACAGCAGGGTGACTGTTCCATGAACAGGTTCCTCCACTCTTCACATATGTCTCTCTTGACACTTGTCAGAGGAGCTCACACTCTCCCTCCAGGTCTGCAAGCACTGCCAGCACAGTCTGGCATGAGGAATCAGGGAACTTTCTCTACATGACCAAAATTTCTATGCTCTTAAAATGCTGAAACACAACAGTGGAAGAATAAAAAGTAAGTATGGCACAGTTAGAGAAAGTTAAATGGACTGCCAGAATGTGTCCTGTTAGCTGATTTAAAGACTCAAATATGTAAGTAAATAATGATGGGGCTCAGATGCTGAAATAATAATGTCCTTTATTTTTTTCAAAGTTCTACCAATATTAGCAAGTATAGCTTCCCAAACTAAATAAGGAATTTGAATCCTTATTCTACAGAAAAAGAAGCAAAAAGGCTTCCAGTGTCACACATTACAGCTAGAAGAAAAAGCAAGTGTTCTGACAAAATCTCCCTAATAATGATAGAGACAATGACTGTCTGACAATGCAAAGATGCTTGTCAAAAAAACTCCTATGTGCATATATTTTACATTTTATGTCATTCTACTTAACTGTGTATTTCCTTGACTTGTTTTGATACTGAATATTCTCACATTTTCTGCCACTATTTGTTCAAATATGGAATGAAAATCAATATTTCTAATAAATATTTACAATGATTCTATATCAATAAATGAAATTGAAAGAAGAGAAAAAACAACTTTGTTTTGAAATCTTAAGTGAACAGTAAACTCCACTCCAAACAAATTTTAGATTGGATATTAGAAAAAAATTATTTACTGAAAGAGTTGCCAAGCCCTGGAACTGGCTGCTCAGGGAACTGGTGGAGCAACCAAAACTGGAGGTATTTAAAAGTGTAGATGTGGCACCTAGGGACATGGTTTAGTGGTGGAACTGGCAGTGCTGGAGTAATGGTTGGACTTGGTGATACTAAAGTTCTCCATCCTAAAAGATTTTAGGATTCTATAAAATAAACATACTTTCCTGTATAAGTGTCGAGTCAATCTACATGTATTTATTTGCAAGTATAAACTAAAAAGTATAAAGCTGTGATATGCATTATTTTCAGGGTCAAATTTGCTCTGTTTCAACTATAGAATTAGGCCACAGTTGCATCTTTGGCTTAGCAGTAATTTTATGTATTATATTAAATTATCTTTTAACACTTGAGAAATCTTTTAAAGAAATATTCATTAAAGTGGCTCTGCTTTTGGAAGGGAAAAGAAGTATGTGATGAATCTATCTATTCATGTTCCAATATGGATCCAGTCATTTTGAGTATCATTTCTAACAACATTCATTGTGACAGGAAAAAAATAAATGAATACACTACTTAATATACATAGTACACTATCTATGCTCTATAATGTGGCAGAGCACAAACACTAATAAAGTGTCAGGCTCAACCATCTGCAGGCAATTTTCAATGATATTTATATCCTTGATAATTTGGTTTCCTGAGCTTTAAAGCATTAGTTTAGTAGAGTTCCTGTTTCAGCTGAAAAAGCTCTGATACTAGTTTGTAAAGCTTGTGATAGAAAACATGTGTTGATATAACTAGGCCAGGTTTAAAAAGCAGAGTTGGAAACTTTCGGTCTATGGGCAGGATCTTTTCATAAATTTTGTTTCTTGGTGGTCCTTGCTAGGATGAAGTGGGGAACTGGACTACTGATGAACTTCCACCTTCCTGTTTAGTCAAGACACACCAATAACTACAGAAAACAACCCACCTGGTAACACAGAGGACAGGACCATGAAGGCACATGTAGAAGGTGAGTGCTTCTGGTCAGAGAAAAAACTCACTGCTGTTACCTCACCTTGTTCTTACCTTAGGTTTGTAAAGCATTTATAGGCGAAACTGCAGCACACAGACTAGCTATTTTACTCTGCTGAATTAACCCTCAGGAACGAAAAAAATAAGAATAAAAGAGTCTTTTAGTCTCAATATTGTCAAATATTAGCAGAATATATTTTAGTAGAATGTTACCCACTCTCCTAATTTGCATGGCAAAGTAAGTATTCTCTTTGCTTATTAAATGACTTTTTTTTTTTAAATCTCCAAGCCTAAGAATGTTTTGGTATGATATTTTCATCCTAACAAGTAATCATTTCATGGTGTTCCCTGCTCCATTTCAATAAAACCTGTTCTCTGGCCAAGACACGAAACTCAGATATAGAAGGGAAAATGAAATGAAGAGAGATCACTTTCTTTCTTACTGTAAAGTGATTCAGTAATTTGTGAATAAAGACATATTTCAAAGATTTAAGAGTAACACCAACACTTCAAATACAATCAGCAGGTATCCTACTCTTCTTTGAATTAAATCAATCTTTAATTTAATGATTATTCTATTCTAATGCTGACCTTTAAGAGAAAACAGAATCAAAGGATGTCATTTATTCTGTCAAAGTAATGCACACATGCTATCTCAATCAAAAAAAGTATTATGAAATTGAACAAGACTAATTTATACTCTTTCTCTTGGAAATTTTGGGGCCAAGGAACGCTTTCTGCAGCTCTCAGACTCCTTTTAGTACTCTGAATTCAAAAAAGCAACAAATTTACTACACTATGTCGAGTAGAAATGTATTTTTCAAAGTCATTAGTGATAGAATACTGATTATAGAATCTCTCTTTTGCAAAATAAAAACCCCAAACCTGTTAAAAGGAAAACAAGCATATAAACAAACTCCTAAACCAAACCCCAAGCCACAGCACCAAACCAACATTAAGTGAGGTTGCAATAGTCCATCCCATATGGACCTACTCAGGGAAGGAATAAGATCAGAATGCAGGTATTGTTCCTCGCTGAAACTAATTTTTTTCTAGTTACTTAGTTAGGTATTAACTCCTCGATAGAGGCAAACAACAAGGCAAACCACAATCATTACTTACAAAGGCCTATAATAGAGTTTTTCAGCACTAACATGTACCTGTCAGTGTGTAGATCTGGCTTTAGAACAGACTTGAGATACTCTTTTTCTGTACAATTATCTGCCTTATCCACATTTATCACTGCAATGCAAATCAGAATTAATATCAGTATCAATTGTTTTTCACCTTTTAGAAGAAAGAACATGAGGAAAAGAACAGAGGAAAAATAAACATTTTTTCTTTTTTCTAAGGAGAAGCAACAATGTCAGAATCAAATTTGAAAGAGCATGTGATCCAGTGGTGTGTCACTGGCAGGTTTATGTGCACACTGTCAAAAAAGATACAAGCAGCATCTAAGCATGCCACACAGCTGTCACTTTGTGTTAATGGCAATAGCAGTCATGATTTTAAAAGCCAGTGGTCTTTATTGCTTTGTATTTGAAGCGATTTACTGTATTTTCTTCCATTGAGGAAGCCAGTGATAATGATAATGCATGGCAGGGTGCTTGTCCTTTTTGACAGCCTCAGTAATTTAATCCCCCTTTCCTGACACAGTATTTCAATAAGAGAAACCTCTAGACCAATGGACTGGAGAAAATCCACAGCCTGGGGAGTGAGAGTGCTCTGAAAGCCTTTCATTGTTTTAATTTAAAATACAAACACAAGGATCAGCCTTTAATTTTTTGTACTATGGTCTACTGTGAAAGTTAGCCTTGGTTTGGAAAACATATTGGAAGAATGAGAAACAGGGTTTTAAGAAATTCCTTAAGAAGTTTTGGGGTGTGTTATATTTAGAAAGTAGCAGATTTCTTGCAAATGCTACTGATGCCTTAAGATTTTTATGTATTTGTCCATTTTACAGTAGCTGCTTAGTTTCTCACACTTGAGGTAGCAGTTAACAATTACTAAAACCCCTTTCTCATGGTTTGTGCCACATTCTTGAAATTCTGTTAAATGTTCAAGGAAAAGATTTTAGCAAGGACATCTTGTTTGGGATATGTGCACCTGGGACATATATTGTAGTCAAAGCAAGATAGAAGGCCCAAAATCCTTGGAGACGCTCCAAAGGGGCAGACCCAAGGACGGTTTTGGGGGCAGATGGTTCTAGGGTTGGATGTATCCATTAAATATGGTAATTAATTAGTGTTACAAATTTGTAAGAACACTATATTGGGTGTGCACTTAGGTATTTTGATGCAACCTGAAAGCGCTTTCAATAAAGGCCTACTCTCTATTTTATCTATACTAATACTGTCTGGAAAGTTCTTTTATCCCATTTAAGGCAAGACTATCAGTCTGCAAGTATCAATAAACTACTGTGAAAGATTATAAAAATTGGAAGAGTGTTAAAGGAATGAATTTTTTTTTAAAGAAATACAACTGGAAAAGTTTTCATAGGACAAAACTAGAATGAATATAACCCTCTAAGAATCAAACACAGCTCTTAATTTGCTTTCATTTGTTTTTGAGGAGAGGTGGAGCCAGAAATTTGTCTCTATTAAATTCCAACATTTTTAATACTCAGCTCTCTAGTTACTTCTCATTGTACTCATAAAAGATCTTTTTCACCCTCCATACCACATTATGGTTTCATTTTCCTATGCACTGACAGAAATCTTTAATGTGTTTCACTGTCCAAAATAATCTTATTTGTATAAACAGAAAGCAGCAATTTTACCAAGGAGCTGAGTATTGGAATGCAGCAGCATGCATGAGTAGAGGTAAGAAGGTCTAAATTCCTCTCAGAGGGACTGATTGAAGGATATGTCTCTATTAAAGTCCTACAAAAGACACCTTTCAGAGCTATTGCTTTTCCAGTTTTCTCCAAAGCTGCTCCACAGCTCTTCCTTGCACAGCAGAGCTGCTCCTAGAGAGGGGTTACTGTCAGAGAATAGCCAGTCCAACTGCTGAGTCATTCAATCAAAGGAATCTCCAATTTGCCACCTTTTTCCCTACTAATGGAAAGCAAGGTGTTGGTGTTTTATCTTTGAATCTTTAGTTTCCACTCACAATTTCTTACTTTCTTAGGTTAAAACAAGCTGTTATTGTCATATGCTAATCTTTTGGACATGTGGATGACTTTCCACATGTGCTACTCCGATGGCCAAGTGCTCCTGGGGCCACCACAGGAAGTGATGGGGAGGCAGCAGGGAGACAGATGGACAGCCAGAGAACTTCAAAGGAAATGCCACATCAACAGATTCTTCTCTTTCTCATAAGCATCCCAAATGGAATTTCCTAAGTTTACTAATTCTGTATCTAAAACAATTTTTAATGAAAATTATTTACAAACCTAAAGAGCTCAAACTCACTTCTCTCAATGGAAATATCCAGACTAGTAAGTAAAACATTTGGCACAAGAACTCCATTCAAGTCTGGGGAAAATGATTAACCATTGTGAAAATATATTTTTAGATCCTGATGAATAACATGCTCTCATATCACTCCACAGGACTGCCTGAACTTAGAATCATAACATTGCTCCAAGGCATGGAATATCTAATATTTTATCCAATTAACTGCAAAAATAATTCAAAATTAACTTGTGAGAGTTTGCATCTAAGATTATAATTTTGATGGTAGTTCTAAAGAAATACTAAAAGGTGAAGATTACAATGACCCTGGAACCTTGTTAAACATCTTTACTATTCAAAACATTAACACAGCTGTTCTGTCATGGCATATTTTTTTCATAGTTCACATTCTACAAAACAGCTCCGTGACGAAGCAGTTTCACCACAGTGAAGAAAAAAACGCTTCACAGTGTTGAGCTTTAATGGAGAAAAGTAATAAACACACAAAAGTATAACAGTGTTTGCTGATGCATTTGAGTTATTCTCAGGAAACCACTTTTTGGAATAGGGATCTTCCTAAGTTTATTTATTAAAAATAAAACCCCATCATCTTTCCCCCACCTCCTCTTCTTCTTGTCTACTTACATTTGCACTTCAAGTTGTTCAAATAGCCACCTGTTTACTTGAGAGAGAGAAGTTTTCAAAATAAGAAAGCTTTCCAATTAAATTTCACATAAAATCCTTGCAAGAGGTCATAAATCATTCTTCTGCTTCCACTGCCTGTTCTCTAAAACCACTGTACACAGTGAGAACACATTTCAACCATCTATCAGTCTTGCATTCTTGTAATTTTCTTGCCATCTCAGCATTTTCACATTTAAGTCTTGTTATTTAGTAAAATAATAATGGTTTTTATTAACAGCATTTATGAACTAACTGTAGCTTCATAATTTAATTAATTGTGGCCCTGAAAAGAAAAATGTTTATTTTAGTGAAACTAAGAGTGAAACATTAGTAGATGCATTTATAAGCGAGGGAGACTGGGCTTTATTTGCTTGAAGTAACGCTTTTCTGTGTTTGTCTGACAGCAAAACTGCCACTACTTTAAAGAAAAGATGCTGACATGACTGGAAAATTTCTGTCACACTTTTTTTAACTGCATTTAAAAGTTTAAATATAAGTCTGTTGCTTACTGTGATCAGTAACACAATGTATCATCAACACAACATTGTACCAAAACAAACTCACAAAAAAATCAGAATCCTTTCCATTTACCAAATTATACAACAGAGTCATGTTGTGAAAACAATTTGGCAAGTTCCACTTGTCTTTGAATCTATGGGACTGTAGTGTTTGGAGGCATTCTTGGATATTCTAATAACTCTTTCCATGGCAAAAAACCACACAGCTCCTCTCAGTCAGCAGCAGATACAACACTTACTGCCATGGGAAGTCACGGGGTAGGCAGTGCAATCCTACAGTGTATAAACTTCCCTGTCCAAGCTGCTGTTCCAACACCTTGGAAGAAAGAGAATGATCTTTGAACTGCTCCCAGTGAAAAAGTCATAGTTGAAAAAACCCAGTTTATGTCAAGTTCCATGTTTGAACCACCTGTGAAAATGGCAATCCATGGGATCTTCTACATCTCAATCAACAGAGCTCTACTACATTGTTTTTCAACAAGGTGCCGTTAATCTTCTGGTATCTCACATGTCAGGCAATGACAGCAAACAGTGTGCAAAAGCTATGAAAAAATTCAAATGTTTTTAAGCAATGAATTTCACAGAGCTTTCTGCACCAGTTAAGATGATTTTAAAACAAACTGTTTTAGTTATAGATAATATAAAAGGCTATTTTATTATAAGAATTAGTGATTTTTAGATTACTTATGGACTTACCCTGATTTTCTCCACTCAAAAGTCTAAAAGACTACTAGGTTCCTTCTAAGCTCAAAGTAAATTTCTTTCTACCCATGCAAATCTCATTTTTATTAAAGAAAATATTCAATTACCCTCAAATATTCAGCATACTCCAATCTAATTAGACATGAATAAGAGATGCAACAAAGCTATAGTAAACACACATGTAGATTTCATTACTACTATCTTATGGGCTTCTCAACTGGCTTTATCAAAAAGCAGACTCATTAGGTTTTTTACTCCCCTATATGCTAAGCTAATCTTGAGTAGAAATCAGATGACCAATTACCTAAGCAAACCTCTGCAAGCAACAACCACATCAGTGCAGAATACAGTGCTGAAGTAATTAACAGCAGAAAACACCTTTAGATACTGATTTTTTAGGATATTTTGAAGTTTAAACAGTTTTATAATTGATATTTAATATCTTTATATTCTTTTGACAAGTTTACTTGTGT
>JAOXXN010000162.1:11235384-11268509 GCA_026770055.1 Myrmophylax atrothorax | reverse complement strand
AGGATTTGGGTAAGCACTAAATGCATTGGACATTACACCCGACATTGACATCTCAACTCAACTTTTCTCATCTCTCTGATTTCTGAGATTAAAAAACTCTTTTTTTTTTAATTCCACATTTAGTCTTGACTGCCATATTCAAGCAGCTGTATATTCCATATTTGGATCTCCTTTTTGGCCATCATAAAAGACTAAGACTTTGATGTGAAAAATAAAATTCCAACTCACTCCAATGGTCCACAGTAGTACCTCACAGAAATAAGTGCTTTTGAAAATACTTTGCTTATAGAAACAATACTATTTTTCACATCCACAGTTTAAACTAATATATTGCCCTTGAAAAACTCAAAATAAGGGGAACTTCTAAATTAAATTCTGCTTTTACCAATGCTCAAAAATATGCACACTTTAGTCCCTGATGTTCTGTATATTTATTTCCACTCATTCACTTCAAGCAGAGAGCACGTAAGATAAACTACAAGCTATGCTCCAATAATCACAAGTAATCATCCATTTACTATCAATACTTTTATCATTATCAATATTACTTGATTGAAAAATATATTTATTGAATGACAAATTCTCCTCCTTCTCCTCTATCAAGTGCTAAGTTCTTGTGATCATCTTATTAACAATGTCAGAACAGAGCCACAAAGGAATGCTATTACAGGCATGTCAATGTAACTCAAGTGTTCAGAGACACAAACATTATTCAGTAATTACGATTAACAAGGCAACATACAATCAGATACACATAAAAATACATATTACAAGAAGTTATTCTAGTCCTGTATGCAGTGATTTTTTTTTTGCTAGGAACAACACCTTCTATTTTTACCTTTTCCACACAATGGTGTAGATGTGAAAACAGAGAGGGATACAGAAACGCTCCCTCTTCTTTCTCCATGTGGATAGAGCTTACTGAAGTGCATGCACTTTACATTCTCCCTCAGACGTGGGGCAAAAAGATGTCTCCTTGTTGAATAGCTTTTTTGGAAGGGGATCTACTGTAAAAGAGGGAAAGGCACTCGTCAACTTCCCCTCCATCACTGCTCCAGTGTAGAGTCCAAATTCATCATTTTTCAGAAGAGCGTAACTTCATCTCTAATATCTTCAAAGGCACGAATTACTTAGAGCTAGAGACAATTCAGGGATTTGATACTGGCCTCTAAGGAAATCTGTAACATACCCATCAATGCACTGATTTTTTTTCAGAAATGGCAATTTCTAGTTCAGTACAAAACACCAAACATTTTAGAAAATACAAAGTTCTTGAGGGAAGTGAAGCTTTCCTGCTACAAGCATGACAACTATACATATCCACTGGAAGGCACATTTGCACTTTGCTCATGTAGAACTGTTGGTTGCTTGAATAATACAGCTAAAGAATAAAGATAAAATTGTTCGGTGTTTCTCCTGAAGTGGAATTGTTTCTAAAGATTTGGTTTTCACTTTGCCTGTGGCACTGCCTCAACTACCAGCTTTTACTGTTTCTTGGGATCACTAAATACAAATATACAGATATAAGTGGGGCTGTTTGATTGGTGTGGTACAAACTTCCTTAAGTTAACTTTCTCCCCAGGAAGTGAGGAAGGCCACATAAGCAATATTGTTTCTATCTGAACTAAGCTACACCTCTACCTACTGCAGAGTTTTTTAGTGCTGAAAGAGAAGACCTTTTAGTGTTGAATCACTCACTTTTGATTATAACATCAGAAAAAATAAAAACCAAATACCAACTCTATCAAATCTCAAACCCTGTTAGCTACATAGGTACTAACTAGTCACACAGTTAAGTAACTTAATGATTGTTTAAACTTAAAATTACCTTTCATTTAAAGGGAAGCACGATCATTAATACACATCAACATTTAAGTCATAGGAATAAGATGAAATAAGTACCAGCATTATGTAAAAATCTAAACCAAGAAAAATATAATAGGATTTCTGATTTTGTTTATATATATATATACACACATATATATATGTATGTCTTTTTCTATATGTAGATCACAGGCTTCTGCCTTGATTTAAAAAATAAATTAAATTTTAAAAATCTGTATTTGAAAGTTAATCTCTTTAGGAAAAAAACCCCACCTCTTAGTATGGGAAGAAAGCAGAAGAATCAGTATAGCGTTTTCATTTCTTAAGAGTGAATCTCTATTGAAAAAAATGTATTGCACATTTTTAATATAACTGTTCTTTTTATTTAGAGTTTTAATATTTAATATTTGATAATGTGTCCTCCCCTTGTTACTACAGTATTGTGTGGGGACCATATAGACATTCAAAAATGAACAGAATTTGATTCTCACAATACCCACAGTGTGAAAAAATGATGCTCGGTGATACAGATAACACAATTAATCAAAATTAAAATTTAGTTTCAAATCCTATCCTTTGCTTTTTTAGATTTCCATTCAGAAAAATATTCCTATTTGTAAAGTCACCATAACCAACTTCCATGTCCATAAGCTCTGATAAACAGTATCTCCAGTAAGAAACTGAGGAGCATTCAGGTTGCTCACCACAAAAAAACTATCAGCTGGCTTAAAAACTGCTCCTGCTGATGCTTCGTCTGTGGGCTTATTCATTCAGCCTTAAATCTGACTTTCTACTTAATTCCATATTCTTACTAATTAGTATTATTTGTTACCTAAAAAAGAATGGGTTAATTAAAGACTTAAGATTCTGTAGTTTTGAAACATTTTAAAAGCTGGTGTTTGGGTTTTTTTGGTATTACCCTCTTATTTCATTTCTTCCACCAAGAAGAATGACTTGTAGTACATGCTTCCAATTACAACTTCAAAGTATATTTGACAAGGGGTACAGAGAAGTTGTAAATCCATCATTTCAGCATAGTCCCTCCTCAAACTTCTGTCATCTCAAACTTTATCAGTGGCAAAAGTCAATTTCGATATTGCCTGGATTCTTTAAACTTCCTCTCTTTTACTTTAGTTCCTGGACTGCAGTGACCACAACAGCAAACAATCCCCTTAAAGATGGAGAAGGCCAAATGCTCCTTTGCAATCTTAGACCCAGTAGTACTCTTTGAAAGTACTGACTATAAAGTTTTAATAAATCACTTTTATCTTACTCTTTCATTATTTCTTGTTTTACTAAATATGGTGATATAGCCCTTCTGCTTCCCCAGTTTCTAGTAAAAGAAAGGTATAAAGCAACTAAGATTAGTTCTAGACAAAACAAGGAAAATACAAAGGATTAGTATTTCTGGCACAGTAGAATCAAGTCAACTCAATAACACAGGGTAACACTAAACCCCTAAAATTTTAGTTTTCTAAATTCCAATTAGATATTCACAAACCAACACTGAACACTCAAAAATCTCCCTGCAGTACACCAAAAGTCCTCGAGTCCTGCAAAAAATAAGCGTAAAGAGAAATCAAGTCAGCCAAAATTTAAAAATTGCAATACAATGTCCAAATAATTTTCTTTTTTTTAATGTGTACAGAAATCACATAGGAGGAAATACACTAGTCAAGCAGTTGTAAAAAAAAGCATAATAAAAGAAATAAGTATCTATTGCTTTGCTATACGTAAGTTTTAGGCTTTACATTTTCTCACATTTCCACAAACATGTTTCATTCACCAGGAGAACCACAAGCAACTGGTATTGCTTTTTAATGGTGTTTAAGAGGGACTTTCATGTCAAAACCAATTAGAACTTGAGATCTTAATTTACAGGTACAGGTAATGACAGTTATCAATAAACTGCTATTAAAACAAGAGATGCACTCATGGTATCTGCAACAAAAATGAGACCTACAGAAAATAAAAGGACCACCACCAAATAAATTGGTTTTGCCAGTAATTACCTTATGGCACAATTTAAGATGACTTGGCAGCCGACAGCAGTAAATTTTATTGTAATAATTGAATGCTCTATAATCTCCTGTAAGGATACATTGTAGACTTCGGGTGAAAGGGAGGAGGGGATGGAAAAGACTTTTTTTTTTTAAATATAAAGACCATGCAAAAGAAAATGCAAATTCCCAGTTTTGATGTCTATTTTGAGGATCTGAAACAAGGCTTTTAATCAATGTATTATACATCAAATTGATAATGTTAACTTCTGATTATTCAAATGTATGAAATATTCATAGAGAACTGTCCAAACTTTTACATTTCTCAGACTTCTTTTCTCTATTAATTATCATGCCTGGAAGCTTTTTAGCAAAAGCAGCAGCCATCAGCCTGACTGAACCTGACAAGCTAGCAAGGCCCAATTACACTGGCACTCTGTGGCACTTTGATGTACTGGAAACGAAAAGAGATAGGGGCAAATTGTATAGCACATTATGTTAATGACTTGATTTAATCCAGCCACTAAACTTTATGTAGCCTGTTAAAAAAGATGCTAACACTAATTATGCCACTTTGGAAAGGAAAGAAGGGGACAAGCATTTCATACCAACAAAGTGAAGCTCATAAATGTTGTAAATGAAATGAAACAAAATGA
Source organism: Myrmophylax atrothorax (assembly GCA_026770055.1). Classification (NCBI taxonomy): domain Eukaryota; kingdom Metazoa; phylum Chordata; class Aves; order Passeriformes; family Thamnophilidae; genus Myrmophylax; species Myrmophylax atrothorax. Next base: position 11,264,029 of record JAOXXN010000162.1, on the reverse strand, counting down.
AGTAATCTATGATTAATCATACATCATAGACAAGAAGAAAAGAGAAAGAAGCAAGTGGTACAGCTAAGTACTGGAAAATCTGTTAGATACCCTTTATGATCAACATATCTAAGAAATAACCATGAACTGTCTAATTTGCAACATGCAAAAAAACCCCAGTATGATCTTAAATGGCTTAAACAGTTTGGCATACAACTCAGATTTATAGGATAATTAGCATAAAGATCTCTAAAAATCACAAGTCTTATTTACAGTGTTTGATTACCAGCAGGATATTTATCTCAAAAGATAAAAGGCAGTGATTTTTAATCTTAAAAAAATACAAATTCAACAACAATTTTGACATGCTGTATTCTATAATTAACCTAAGAATTCAAATAAATCAAGGCACATTTTTAAAATCCAATTTGTATAAAACATGATGTCTTAATAGTTTATAGTTTTTATTGTTTTATCTACCCTTTGTGAACATGCATTTTGTTACTAGAGAAAGAGATCAATGAAGAGAGGCAGAAATTGAGGAACCTGAAATGAATCTACACACAAAATCCTCTCAGAAGTGTTCTTAAATAATTGTGATAAATACAGGAAGACTAGAAGAGTATAGAACAAGTGTATTACAGTTTGACTTACTGGTGATGAGTGCAGTCATTTTAGTTCTCAGAATTACAGATGAAAATTTTTTAGCATTTTGCACATAAACAATACAATTCTTTCTTCAAAAGTACCTTCTGTATCTTTCTGAAGTATATACAGGTGATAGCATTTCTAAATCCCTCTCCAGCTTAATAAAAGAGGAGCAATATTTCTCATACAAAGAATTGCTTCTTGTTAGTTGCTTTGTAAGGTGTCTCATGCCTTGAAAAAAACATTTAAAAGAAAAAATCAAACTGCCTCTAGGATATCACACTGCAGAACATTAAAACCAGTGAAGACTGATAGTATCTAACAGCACACCTCTGGTCTTTTAAAAGAAGGCTAAGACAGATCAGAAAACTATTAACTGTTGGAAGTACTATGATCAATTTTAAGCACTAGTTTCATATTTTTTAAGATTGTTCAGTCAGTGTTATATCTAAAAGTATGAAATACCTTATATTTTTTAGAGAACTATCCTACTGAAATACTGTTCAAAGTAAATTTTCCCCATTTGTATTATGCTGTGTTATTCTGTATATAAAACTTCATGCTGATTAATTGCTGGTTTTAAGTGTAAGAAAACACTGGTGTACTTGTCCACAACTAATGAGAGAAAAAGAAGTCTAGTTGAAGTGATTGGATACTGCACATGTACAACTTTATAGAAAACTGATGTTAAATATGGCAAAGCTACTCTTAGAGGACATTAAGCTTAAAATACTTCTCTATCTTGCCAAATAATTGCCATAAACACTCTGACTCAGCTGTTTAATATTCGTGGATACTGGACTTGAAATAATACCATCACTGCTGTCAGTTTTATTGATTCAACAGGATCCTCATTTTGTTTATCATCCTGATCTGAAAAAGAAACATTAAAAGAATCAATGTAGTTAAACCCCCCCTGTATTGTAGTCCATCTGAGACTTGCTGAGGAACCTGATAACAATGTATTTGCTTCTCTAAAAAATTTAGAATAAATGCCAGGTAAATCTTCTCTTCTTGCAGACGATTAACACTGAAATCAATGACCTTTTGCATCATCCAAACTCTATTTTTTTCTGTTTTTAAAAAAAAGTAGTGTTTCCCAGATGAAAGCTGAGGATTGGAATGATCTAACTCCCAAGATGAGCAGAAGTATGAACAACTGTCAGTTTTACAGAAGAACATGGCTTGAATTTGTGGACTTCCACTGACTATGTTAAATACCATGCACATGTAAAGAAGAATTTATCTTTCTTTTAAAATAAAAAAGTAGTTCTGTATGCAGGTGGATTATTTTTTAGAGCATTCAGGGTTTTTTCTCTGAAGCAAATTACATATAAGCACAACAGGGATTCAACATCATGTTTTTCCAATTTTTCTACAGAATTCTTATACAGAAGCTGCAAACAAATGAACATAAAATTTTCGCATTCTGCTTGTGCTTTTACTTGCTATTGTGGACTTGGTTTATTTCAATAATAAACAGTTTAAGCTCAGAGGTGGAACAGGATGACCTGGCTTTTATAATCTTTAAATAAATCTGCCTCTAACAACTTTATGTCACAAATATGATAAGACATGCTACCCCTCTCACTGCCTGAAAGGATTTCTGGTATCAGCATTGGCTGTTATCTGCAGACAAAAGGAGCATATTCATTAAAATAGTCTTTAGAACAGCATAGTTCTAAGGGAGAATATAAAGACATTTAAAATAGAAGCCAGGTTTCCTTTAATATTTTATGAATCTAGGTCAGATACCAGATTTTTGCATTCAATTACAATACAGTTTCCATTTGGGAAGAAAATAACACCACCATATCCACCACCCAGCTTCAGCTATAAAGTACACCAGAATATAATTTCTGTCATGAAGTTTCTCATAATGAGGCAGCTCCCACTGCTAGTAAGAAATGCTTAAGAAAATGGAAAGACACATAGATGTATTAAGAAAATACAGTTACTTATTCATAAAAAATGAATTCTACCTTCTGGTTCCAATTCTTCAGTTATTTTTGTCTCATCTCCAGAAGTAATTGATGTTTGGTCAGCTAACTGCTCCTCTGACAGATGTGAGAGCTCCTCTTTCTCCTGTTGAATTTTTTCAGCCATCTCCTTCACCTTATCATCTGCTAGCCTTTCTTGTTTAACCTCCTGTACCACATGCCACATAAAAAGATAAAATTACAGTCTTTGTAACACCCCTTGAATAGTAAAAGTTACTGAAGCTCAGAACTTGAAGAGTTATGGCCTGCATTCATTATACATAGCCTTTAAACTATGGTATTGCTTATGCAGCACAGGAAACAATGAGAAGTTGTCAACTGCAGTAACAAATAATTGATACAGTAAAAAGAAATTCTCTAATGATGTGTATTTGTGAAAACACAGCTATTATAATCATTTGGTACCTGTCAACATATATACAGCCTCTTAGATTTCCAGTTTCATTTATATTTCAGCTCTTTCAGTTCTACAAGACTCAGTTATAAAACAAAACAAAAAAACCCACTCCACCCCACCATCACCTCGTTCAGATAGCAATTTTATAACTTATACAGTATTTTCTGTTTCAAAAGCAAACTAACATCATCTAAAAAAGCATCAGCCTTGCTACATAGTACAAACATGTTATCTAAGGTAAAATACCTTTAGTACATAACTTAATCCCTTCTTTCTTTCTGAGTTCAATTACACACAATAGTATCAATGGATACAACATTACAGGGCTATGTCCAGGATGGAAACTTACTGATGAGAGAAGTCAATCATCTGAAATCCTGTAAAAGTGAGGCCCATGGAGCTCTGCTGGACCACAGTGGCTGTGCCTGCACCTCCCCCTGTGGTGAACGCCTCTCAGGGCTCACAAACCCTCAAATTAGAGATACTTAAAGGGCCATCACTGATGACCAGGCCTGGGCTGATACCCCACCACATCTTCACATTCCTCAAGAAGCAACCCTTGCTTATTAGGAAACACAAAGGGATTTGATGTGATTAATACACTGAACCCGTGGTAGGTACGTTTTTGGTTGATAGGTACCTGTACACACAGAGAAATAGGTGCACACATCATTTTACCTGTGTGTGTGTGAATTGATTAAGGTATGAATACAACTATCTCAAATCTATAGTTAAGTCATGGCTATATAAGTAGTGAACCCTAAGAAATAGCTTTGCAAATGTTAAAATACTCAATGATTAATTGCTGCTAAATTTTTTTACAGCCTTATTTTCCCATCCGTACCTTGGCATCCTTACTCTCCTTTTCATTCCTGGCTTCAGTGTAAATCATTCCAAATTGCTTCTAATTTTATTTTCCTTGTATGCTTTAACCTCTGTAGTAAGTAATAGAGTGAGCCTCATTGAACTCAGGCATATTTTCACAAATTCATATTAAACCCTTCTTTTGCCAAAACCTTTGATGGTATTTCTTCAATTGGTCAAACCACTTGTTCACAATACATGTTAACCATATTCCACAGTTACCCAATTCCTCATCATCTCACCCTGCTATATAATGGGAATCTATAGAGGGAGGGCAAAATAAACATCCAAACACATAAGGAAATAATCATGCCAGAGGACCCATCTGAAGCCTGTGGAATGAGGGGCTGGAAAGCAGCACTGCAGAAAGGGATCAGGGGGGTCCTGGTCAAGGGTAAGTTGAATATGAGTCAGCAGTGCCCTGGCAGCCAGGAGGGCTGTTCAGCCTGGAGAAAGGGAGACTGAGGGGAGACCTCATAGCTCTCTACAACTTCCTTGTCAGAGGAAGAGGAGGGCCCGGACCTGATCTTTTCACTCTTGTGACCAGTGACATGGCCTGAAGCAGTGTCAGGAAAGGGTATTAGGAAAAGGTTTTCCACCCAGAGCGTGGCTGTGCACTGAACAATACTCCGCAGGGAAGTGGTCACAGTATCAAGCTTGACTGAGTTCAAGAAGCATTTGGACAAGGTTCTCAGGCACAGGGTGTGACTCTTGAGGTGTCCTGAATTGGGCCAGCAGTTGGACTCAATGATCCTCATGGGTCCCTTTGATGATCCCCATGGGTACCTTCCAGCTCAGGATACTCTATGATCCTACTCTCTGTGAGTGACCATGCACTGAAACAGATTGCCCAGAGAGGTTGTGGAGCTTCCCACACTGGAGAGATTCCAAAACTGTCTAGACACAATCCTTTGCCATGTGCTCTGGGATGATCCTGCCTGAGCAGGGAGTTCAGACCAGATGATCCCACTGTGGTCCCTTCCAACCCAAACTATCCTTTCACTCTGTGAATACTTCTGCAATAGCCTTCAGAGAACAGAAGTGACAGGAGGGTCCTGTTGCTCAGTTTCGCCATACAGCTACATTATTTTCCATCAGAATCCACCCAAAATCTCTACTTTTTTCCACTTATAATAGTAACCACTGATGGAAACACATTGGATCAGGGTTGGTGCTGCATGCTGGCCGCTGCTTAGCTTGCTTCCCCTAATTTAGTTAGGACAAGAAGTTATTAAGTGCCAATGTAGGGAAGGGAAAGACTTGCCACTTAAACATAATGCCCATAGGAGGGATAGAAGATGGAATGTATTGCCTGATTTTTCCACATTCAGCTTAACCAATAATAGTATGGCCTATGATATTTTCATGCTCTTAAAATCACTTTAAAGCTGGCTTTGCATAGCCAAGCTGTCAGTAACAACTGTCAGTATACCATAGCTTCCTATTAATGTAGCTAAAGGCACCTTTATATATTTTAGAAGCATTTAAGGCCAATTTTGAAACACTTGCTGTGGTCAAATAATATGTTTAAATATTCAATCTGGTATTAGAAGTCAGCAGAGATACTCAGAGTCTTAATGGTAAGCACATGATGAACTCAAGCTGTAATCATAATAAGAATTATCCACAACAAGTTGGCCCACTTCATTTCATTAGATTGTTCACAGAAACACACTTTTTAAAAACACACAATTGAAGAAGCAACTCTAAAAATACTTAGTTTACTTCCTGCCTGAGCTCTTCTTTTGTAAACTTTATACTGGCACAATATATCACAGTGTTGAGGTAAAAAGAGAAAAGATTGCAAGGTCTTGAGTATTCTCTAAGAAGTTGTCCTACAGCGTGAGAAAAACATCTATGAAATAATCTGTTCAGTAGATTAGAGGAAGACTACATTACTGTAAATTTATATTGCTGTAAATAAAAAAATATAAATATATAGTGAAAATATTAAAAATTTCTGAATTAATAAAGTTGAAAAACAATTAATCATGGCCAAGGGCTAGAATGGACTTCATGTAACTTTGTACAGTAAAGAGTGGTTTATACTTTGACTGAGACTCAGATGGGCCTCTTTTCCATGAACTTTCAATATAGAGAAATACTGAATAAAGAGGAAATATTAACCCAACAGATGAAGAATAAATGCAGCTGAAATTTTATGAACTTCATTCAGCATGTAATCTGTATTGGGTCAATTTTCGTCCTTAACAGCTGGTTATAACTTTATTGTATGGGACAAATGTCCACTTAAAAGGCAGCTTTGAAATCACCAACAACAGAACTACACTTCTCTGGGCAATATTCCTGAAGCCCATCATAGGTATGACCTCACGTCTTGAGAAAATACTTTTTTTTTCAGAAATATACCTCTTTCTACTTTGATCTTGTCAAGGATTTCATTTTTGTCTGCTAAATCAGATTTGATAGCCATCTCTAGTTCAGCAATTTGCAGTTTCAGTTGCTGTTCCTTTGATTTCCATTGCTGTTCATGGGTCATACAGAAGACACTGCAATAAAACATGTGGCATGTGAAAAAAATCAGCTTCAACAAAAAATAATAAAGAAAAAAGCTCTTAGTGGCACAGAGACCACTGTCATCATGTCTTAGGAATTAAGTAAACACATGCTGATCTGCTGCTGTTGAAACCAAGGCGCCTTTCTCAGGCTGCGGTTAAAAAACATGAAAGAGTTTGTGGGATGAGCAAAGGAACTGGCCTTAATTTAGAGCTCTAAAGTCAAAAAGTTGGCAGCATGCAACATTTGTGGGACTAGAAAAGGAATTCAGATGCATATCCCAGAGTAATCCACAACTCCAAACCTCAGCAACTGACAAGTAACAAAACCATTCTTTCCACATACAAAACCTCTTAATGTAGAGAACTGGGATCATCCACCTGATTTCTTTTAAATCTGTGAAACATGCAGAGCCTAAAGTCAGTTGCCTGTTCAAAGAAATGTTGACCACGAAGTGACAACAGTTTTCTCATACTGTAAAACAACAATTCTGATACTGATTAAGAAGCACATTTAAAATAATCTTTCTCCTACTTTAAGAAATAAAAAACAGAGGCAGGCAAAGAAAATAGAATAACTATTTTGCCTGTAACACATTATTTACTTGTAAACTACCAATCTATGTGCAATAAGGATTGCAGGGACACAGAATTAGAACTGCTGAAATCACAACAAAATGTGTAACTCAGATTGAAACAAAATTAAGTACATTATATAATTTACAGTATAATGTAAATTATACTTTTCCCAGTAGGGAAAAGACAAAGCAATGCAATGAGCTTTCATATAATTTAGACATTGACTGCTATGGTCTTTCTATTATTATTCTTCAATACTTGCATTTTTATTTACTAGAAAAATGTCCATCCTAACCAAGCACAAACCAGCCTATTCACTTTTGTATTCTGTGAAAAATCGGAAATTGTAGGTTTCTTTAAAAATGGAGGCAGTTTCTCAGTGCTTTACTTTGGCGAAGCTCATCAGTTAACAAACATTGTATTTTACATATATAAATGCATTTAAAATCTTCTGACATCTATGTATTTATCAAGCTCTCTCTCCCAGAGATCTATATAACAAACCTTGACCACGAAACCAGAGAGCAGAATGAAATGCTGCAGCGGGGACAGCCCACACTGGGTCACAGACTCTCCATGCTGACTGAAAGAGTCCTGAGTACTTGTAAGTGCACCTCTATCTAATATATTTGAAGAATGAAAGCTTAAAGAAAAAGATACTACAGCATGAATTGCAGACTCTAAAGTATATGGCAAGGGTTTATATCCCTGATTTGTGTTCATCATAAAACCAGTTCTATTCCTCTGTACTTTGTCTTTTTCTCATACTGTATCTAACCTATTTACACAGCTCTGGGCACAGAGCATCTTACAGTGTGACTAAGTGTTTTCACAGCATGCATGAACTTAGGCAATGCTTCTTAAGTCCTGCAGGAATGTATGCTTCACTCTCCCATAATTTTGAAGTTAATATGTGGGGAATATAATCCACTGAACCCACTATCATTCCACAGTACTGCATAAGTACCAAAGATGTACAGTGTGTTGTCCAGTTCATGAAGTTTGATTGGCACCCATAAGGAAAGCACAAATCTCATAAAAAAAAAGAAATACCATCAGTTTTCACACTTCTAAAAATGTTTTTAGGTCTTAATGATGACAATACTTAGTTATATGTGCATTCATTAGCTTTAGGTACAATTGCTTCATATAAAGATGTAGCTATGTATTTCAGTTTATCAAAAGACCATGGCAGAAAAATCTTTAAGAGTTACTATGTTGATAGTTCAGAATGTAGATGTTTAAATGAAGAACATTTTAGAGGACAGGTTTTATCCGAGCCTATATAACGCTAATGTTTATGTCAGTTTGAATTGAGTCCTCTTGTGTCACTTTCTTCCTTTGAATTTTAAGATTACTATTACTTGAATTCATGTGGAATTTCTTTTATATTTACTGTATTTCATTGGAGTTGGAGCCATCTGTGTAACTGTAATGGTCAACCACATCTGGCACCATTTCCTTTGGAGGGAGTTTATGCATTGCTAGATTTGCATTACAAGGTCATATGAAAACAATTCCTCCAAACCTTTTATCCAAACGAATTGTTTTCTTGGATACTGACTAAATAATAAGAGTCAACTGACAAATTCATACATATTCTTTGCAAAATTTTCATATCCAGTTCTGCAGCCTTTGCTTTGGCAAAATTACCATCAACATCAAATAAACTTCCTACAAATAAGAGCAAAGAATGGGTTTACGACTCTTTTCCTCCATTAAAAAATGAAAATAAAATAATTATTAATTATCTGGCAACTGCAGACACTGCCTATCCTCTGCTAGCAATGGCTAAGCTGTAGTAAAATTGCACTGTTCAAATGGGCAACCAAAAAAGCTGATCATTAAATGGTGGTTATAATGAAACGATTCATTTCTCTTTCCAATTTATTGTTACCTATATAGTAACAATGAATGATGAAACATGAATCAATGTTTAAATGGGAGTATACCAAAAGACAGATCAATTTTGTATAAGAAAAGCTATATTATAGATTACTGTGTTATAACAGAAGCATATTTAAATATATCTAGATAAAAATCTTAAGTTGTCCCATTATGATTTAAGTAGAACAGAAAATTTCAAGCAAAGATTGTAAGTTGATTTCTTAGTAAGAATTATTGCTCTGCATAGTGATAGAGGAGAAAAAATAACAATCTGAAATATTTATAACATAATCAAACTTTTGGAGAAATCAACATTTAACTCAAATGAGAGACAACTGAACAACTGCCCTAGACAAAACTCTAAATATTGTCATTATACAACTGTTACAGCTCATAATTAAAAAAAAAATATTTAAGGTATTTGTACTCAGTTTTTTTCCTACTATAATTTTTAAATTCACTGTAAACCATACATGAAGTATGACAAATATTATAATACTACTATAAACAACATTTAATATCACTCACATAATGCTTAGTCATTGGTATTTTTTTGACAGGCAACTGGCAATCTAAAGTTAAAGAAATAATTTCTATATGAGAAAAGACAATAAATCAAGCATTTTTCCTACTTTCTACAATTATTAGCTCCAGGACATGTCTGATTTCCTAACCCTCTTCAGAGTAAAAGACAACACAGGTTCACAATAAAGTTTATTTGAAGGTCATTCTGTCCTTGTATATGCTTGTGGCAATTGACTATAATTACTTCTTTTCTGTACCAGGGAATTTCTGAATCGTATCTTAACGATGTAATTTCATTTTCATTTAAACACCACAGATAAAATTCATACATCTCATTAGGTATAGGAACCTTTGTAAAAACTCACATAAGCCTACACAAAAATTGCAAGCAGAATCAGTAGAAGTGAAATGATAGCTATTACCAAAATAACCCAACCACTCCACGAAAATAAACACTGGAGAAGCTGTCAAATATCAGACTTACGTTCACTGACAAGTGCTGGAAGAACTTAAAGTTCAAACAGCACTTTTTTTCAATAAACTCCACAAACTCAAAGGAATATATACCCACCTAGATGTATTCTTTCAACAATAACCCTACAAAATTACTAGAAATTCAAATAAGAACTTTTTGAATTTATGTTCAAAATAGAGTGACTCTTACTTATTTTAAATTATATTTTTTAAGAAGTAATCTACTATTTAATGAGTATTAGAACTAGTATGGTCTGTTTCAACAGAACAGACGAAATACAGCAGAGCATGATGAAAGTTTCCATAAACATTTACTGATATGATGAACTGCAGCATGAACATATTTACACATGTGCACAAACACAATATGCACATGCACATTCCAGCACACAGTGTAGAAGACCTACTGAAACAGGACAGGTATCAAATTTTCCATATTCAGAAACTCTAACTTACCTGTTATGGAGCTTATCATAGGTTTTCAAGAGTTCATTCTCTTGTTCTAGATCATTTATTCTTTCCTGTAACTAAAATGAAGAATAAAGTTTCAAGCAATGCACAGGAGAAAAGGTAATTATAACAAATGTGAGAAGAGAAATAGTAAAGAAATACTAGGCAATATCAGGCTATTACTTGTTCTTTTTATACAACATTCTCTTAGAAGCTTCAAAGTAACATTTTTTCACCACATGGATTTCCATTGGCCCTGTCCTTTTCGTGTTGTTTATATGAAGCAGAGACCACCATGTTGCAGTTGAACATCAGTATCTAATCACATTCTGTCTTATGCAAAATAATATAAAAATCTCAAGCATTACATTTTTAAATGTCCATTTTGGTAAGTGAATATTAGTATTAACTACCGTATGGCTTTTGTATAGTAAATATTTTTACTGAAATTGTAGAAACAATGCACCCTTGCTTTCAAAACACTCACTAAAGAAGGATTTGGTTTTTGAGATATGAGATACTTACGCTGAGAAGATATACCCTCCATGCATTACAGCAGTTTAAAGGTTTGGAGGAAATATCTATGAGATAACGTTAGTAAACTTGGTTCATGTAACATGCATTTAAAATAGGTAAACTAGGTGGTAAAACTAAATTTAAGTTGCTATAAAATGTAAGAGAAAAACAAGTAAGTTTCTACACTCTTACTCCTTATATATTGTAGAAAATGATGAATAAACCACTTGATTTTTAGCCCTGTAACTGGATGACTAGTGGTGACACAAGTCTCTGAAAGTCACTAAACAAAGAAATAGAAGTGACTGATTGGAACTGCTGAGTAAGACGTAACTTAATTAATGAAGTACAAAAGTTCCAGTTGCACTGCCAGCAACTACAAGATTTAAAGTGACACCAGTTTTGAATTCTATAATTGAATTGAGTTAGAATTGACATGAAATCCTCAAATATTGTCCAAACACTAGTTCAGTGATTGTGCAGCACAGGGATCATGTGTGGTTCACAATTCTAAGAAATGCAAGCAGCAGCCACAGGTTTTCTTTTGAATGGGATAAAAGTATACATATTATCAGGTCCATCTTTTAAATGTGTTTGAAATGTCTCTTCACATCTCCACAACTAAAAAGTATCCCATCATTTACTTTTCCCTACTCTGTATGCACTACCTAAAGCAGATTCTGGCTCTTGACCACAGCCTCACCTCTTCCTTCCTTCTGTTTGAAATATTTACTCATTGCAATTCTTTTTGAACATGGAGGCACTTTAGCAGCTCCTCTTCAAGCTGTACATTGAGTTCATCACCTTTTGCTAATAATACATCATGGTTGGTCTTCAGGTTGTTTAGGCTCTACAAAAAGGAAGGAAGGAATATTCAGAAAAAAACTAAAATAAATCACACCTAGTAGAATGTTGCAACACCCTGCATATTCCAACAGTGGTCTCTCATGGAAGCATTTAATACATATTCTGAATGTGGTCAACAGGAGACACTCTTGATCCAAGTAATTGAAAGCAACTTTCCATCCACATGGCCAGGAGAAGGTAGCATTCTTGGTGTTCTCATGAACATTAAACCCTCAGTTCAGTCATGATGAAAACAACCAAGAAATACATCTGTTAAGCAATTAAAAGATTTTGCTGTGGTTACAGTGGTTAGACATGCTGACCAAAAAACACTGCAGCAGCAAGCAAAAATGAATGTTGACCACAGTTATGCTAATCACAGAGCCTGCCACAGCTCTGTTAACCCTTAATTGTAGATATATAATTGTTTCATAGTCCTAATACACTCATTTCTCTACCAGCAGTACTTTAACAAGGGACTTCTGATTTCTTTCATGTTTTCATTTACTTCAAAGGATTATATTGAGGCACATTTAACCAATGTTAATATTAAATGGAGGATGTTGACAGAACCTCTATTTACAGAATATTAGCTAATGTTATAGTGCCCAAATCCCACAATGCTTTAAGGCCTTGTTCATTAAGAATTTCAATATAAATCACATTCAAAGCATGACTTGAAACGAAACAGCCCACAAGCCAACCTTCTGTTTATAAAATGATTGTACAAAAATTTATGCCAAATAAATGTTAGTATAGATAGTGTTAAATGATTGTACACAGAAAAAATTTAGCTTCATTTTCTCTATATAATAGTCCTGCAAAGTAGTTAAATGGTGAAGTTGAAGCTGAATCCTGTACAGATGGTTTAGGTTCACTTCCAGTATGAAGATACAATAAACAAACAAAAACTCCATTAAAAACCAATTATCAACTTGACCTTCAACCTTTCATATCTCATTTCTGAGTAAGAAAAGTATTGTGGAGAATAAACAATATTAGCAGTCAGTCTTATCTCAGAGAGTTAATGGTGTATATTGCTTATCAGTTTTTAAAAATCTTTCTTCAGTGCTCTTCTTGCTCTGTCTTGTATCTGTGAACTCTATTGCAGTACCTTCAACAAATTACAACTTAAAAATAATTTTTACAGTCTTTTTGTATGTCTCCATATCTTTTCCATTCTTATCAAAATCAGAATCCTTAAAATCTGTAACACTTCCAACGAAGTGAACTCATCTTTTTTTTCCCATCTCTCAGCTTCATTTTTTCCTGAAGTTCTCGTCCATTTCAATAACTTCAACCACAATATAGGAAATAAACCAAACAACAAAATTAACCACCTTGGCAAAGCTGCCTTTCATAGGCCATTCCATCCTCATCTCTTTCCTCAATTTCCAAAAGAGCTAAAGACAAATCCAACAATCGTATTTGCTCTTTGGAAAAATCTCATTAAAAACACTGAAAACATTCTCCTGAAAAATCTCCTTGATTCCACTTCATTCTATTCCTTCAGTGTCTCTGCTACTCTGCTGACCATTCTGGATTAGTATTCCTCATTAACTTTAACGGGACCATGACTTTACTTCATTATTTTTATATTTTTCCAAAATGCATTTTTTACCTGGATGTTCTTCTATATCTGAGTATTCTGTCAACAATTTTCCCATCATACCCAAATTATTTTCTATTCTGCTGTCCCCAGAGTAGCCCAAAATTCAGGTCATGACAACAATTGGGAGGATGATTTTAGTTTAATGTTTCTAGACTGGAATTTTGTTTCTTTGGGAAACGTCTTGATATTATTGTCAGTTAGAAATAACTCATTTAAAGAAAATGGATGTATAGCTCCTAGAAATATTGCACGAGTGAGTATCAACTGGTCTCTCTTGCAGTTGTGAGACTCTTGTACCAATCATTTAAAGGAATTGACTCTTTATAGTATTTCAACTCGTAGTTCCACAGATTAGCATATTTCACATTATAAATCATGAAGACCTAAAAACTCAGTCTGTAATTAAAGCAAATAAATATCCCGATGGCATAAAATGTATACTTCTAACAGTGTCAGGGTCCCTGGTTCTTCTAAGTAGATTGCACAATTTCTTCTTTCAACTGCCTACATTAAAATGTTAGAGCAACAAAACTCTCCAGTAAATATTTGGTAGCAGTATCATTAGATGGAGCAGGACTATAGGCTCCTATCATTCTGCGGTTTCACATTTTAGGTTGACTCAAGTGCAAAGATGAACATGGACAAATTATATGGGTTTCAGCTGGTAGAAATCAAAAGTAAATGATAATGAACTCAATATATAATAAAATCAAGACAAATACAAAAAAACCTGCTGTGTTGATAAGTATGTTACATGCCAGGAATTTTGGATTTTACAGTTACTCACATTTAGCAGACACATTTCAAACATTCCAATCTTTGGAAATAGAAAACCATTGTATCCATTCTCTTTTAGAAAAAAAAAAAAGGGACAGAAAACTCACTCATCGTTCTCAAAAATGCACCTTTCACTGTGAATATTAGAAACAATGTCTTCAAATACCAGTTTGAACCCTAGGCATATGTTTCCACTCAGCTGCTGCCAAGGAAGAGGCACAAGCACTTGACGTTTGTTGTAAATTACCAAAAAGTGGCACATGATTTAAAATGGAACAGTTCACTTATCGCTTTCCATTTAAGAACACAAAAAGCCATGTGAAACCCGTCTCCCCTGGAACTGACATTCTACATAGCTCACCCTATGAAAAATTAGATTTGAGCTACTAACAGGAGAGCTGCTTTGGCAGAGAGGATAGAGGTATTACACTAAGGAAGGGGAGGGAGGCAAAGCAAAGCAAAATATAGGAACAGAACACAGAATAAAAAGGAACAGAATAAAAATCTAATGTCACAAGTGTTGTCTAGCATACTAAAATAAGAAGCAGGCAACAGTAAGAGTTTACAAGAATATCTAGTGCTTCCCCCTCGTAAGGCTAGAATACTTTATAAAGCTCTATTGCAGTTAAGATTCCTGCTTACAGGAACTCTTCCATTTCCAAGCTATTGCCACACTACCTCTGTATGTACATGCAGTTCTCCAAATACATATGGGAAAAAGGAGATAAGAGTTATATAACTAAAACCTATACAGAATCTACCATGCAATTGCATGTTCTGGTGATGTTTTCATAAAAATGCTCTTTTTATAAAGAAAACTATTACTTAGAGTAGCCCCCTAAGATTATTTCCGTGAACATATGAACACAACTTAAATCCTAATGTCAGAGTGAAAGAGCCAAACCTCCCCAATTTTATCAAAGACTGATAAAGTGAGGGTGGTCAGCACATTTAAGTCAAAGCCCCCTCTTTGAATCATCAGGAGTCTCAATAGCCAGACAACTCAATTAATTCCTCACAATCTTCCTTGGACGACTTTGCAGATCAAATCATTAAGACCTGCTAGACCCTTCTGAAAAAAAAATAAAATTTTAAGACTAAAAATCCTTACTCTACTTGGAGTAGTTTGAGAGAAATGTAGTATGTGGTTCATTTTCATGTACTTAGTATTGACTCAAAATCAAGGACTGTGCATATTTCTTTTCTGTTTATGCAGGGTTATGTGATGAGAGTATAGGAATGTACTGACCAAATTGCAATTATCTCTTGAAGCTGGAGACATTTTCCTCCCATTGCTGAAAGAGCACTGCTTTTCTCAACCAGCTGTTTATGGACCTTGATCAGTTCCACATTGTTCCAGCTGTGTAGCCCTCAAAATTAAAAAGAAATGCATCATGAGTTTAAAAACACAAAACTAATCACATTATTTTTGTTTTAAAAAGTTGAAATCTTTTGCAAATCAGCTTTCTACAACACATTAGGGAGAAGATTTAGTGTGTAATACCCGAAGTAATTTCTTGTTCTCTAATCCACAATACAAAATTCATGTAAAATAATATGATGACACAGCAGCTTCAATCAATACATTGACATCTTTGACTATTGCATAAAACTATGACAGGAAAAGAACACAATCCTATACCTTAACAGATTATTTGTTTTCCATTCACTTCTCCCCTTTCTGAAGTATTTAGTGCAGTAGCACACCATTTTATGGAGTTTCCTCAAGGAGTTTAAAGCTATCACATATTGCTAAGAAAAAATGACTTAGCAATTTATACTGTAACACCTTAGGGCTGGTACTCAAACAAGCTGAAGTTTTGTCTTAACTACAAGAAAATCACTTAATATTCATGTAGATATTCCAAAAATTCTAAGATTACAATGCTAAGATTTGAAAATGTAATGTTTAATAGAAAGGATGTTCAAAATAATTCAAAATTCAAAGAAATATTAGATGTTTCCCCTTACTTCAGTGCAACTAAATCCCATTATTTTCACAGTTTCTTCAAGTATAGGAAGACAAACTCATTCTGATCTGTATTAATATAAATTATTATAAAATTGGAATAAATCTTTAACATTTGAAAAGGTAATTTCTCTTTCAGTATTTATCTATTTGAGACATATTGGACAAATTGTCACAATGCCACGCTGGAGCAAGAGAATGAACTACAAAGCTCACACATCTGTAAACCAGCTGAGTACACGAAATACTTCCCTTTTAGTCTTTAAAATATCGAATGCTATTGTGTTTTGGCATTGCCCAGTTAATTGTCCTTAAGCAGAAGATAAACACACTCACAAATCTGAGATCTTCCCCCCCAAAAGGCCTAACTCAATGCTAAAACTATCATGTGTCTAAAACATGCTATCTACATAAATTAAAGTTGTGGTGAGTATAGACAGCAGCAACTGTCTCATGCTAGCTATTTAAAAGCTAATGTAGTGGCATGTTTTTATTAATCTTGTTCCACACATCAAACAAAAGGCTCTGATGACTTCAAAGGCTTTTTTTTTCTTCCCCCCATTCTTTTTTAAGCAGGGGGCTTTTTTTTTCTTTTTAAGTAAAAGAAGAAGCGGATGATAGTGAAATTTATGATGTACAGATGTAAACTCCATGGCTTCTGACAGTCAACATTAACTATTTTTTCAGCAGTGAATGAAACAGCATTTGATTTAAACAGGTTTGGAATACTGATATTATGGAGCAAGTTATTCAAATTCAGAAGTGAAAAATTACTTTTTATTTGGATCATTTCAATTCTGACGATTTTAAGACTATTTATCTCAAGCTTCTAGCTACAGAATGCATGGGCAATTAATTACTTATTAGTGGATTATATCAATCACAATCTCAGCTCTCATTATATTATTTCTCTACAGTAGTTTTGCAGTATTTTCTTTATCATTAAAATAAAGTATGCCTAAGAAAAGCTGACTGCATCTAGGTACATGACAAGGATTTTGCTGCTGAAGAATGAGATCTTCTCAAATTTCATGGTCAAGGCAAAGTTAATTGGGGAAGATTCTGTTGGGAAGGTTTATTTTTCTATAAATTAAGTCCTAAACCAGTAGAATAGAATACAAATTGATGATCTACACAGCCTTCTCCTTCCTAGGTAGGTGTGATATTCTGCTCCCAGAACATCTGCCCAAGTCTTCTGATATAATTTAAAAATAGGGGTTATATATAGATTTAATATAAATTCAATGCTACTTTTCACTTAACCAATATTTCCTTCAAACTAGCATGCAAGACTAAAGCTGTACTGAGATAGCTCAATCAGTATTTTCTTTATTGCCCAAAAAATAAAAGGAATTCTGCCACAGAACCTGAAGACTTGGAGGTAGTGCTGGAGCAGAAGTCAGAAAAAGAAAAGAACTAATATCTCTTTGGAGGCAGAAACATGAATTAATGGGCATACTGATCTAGCTCTTGCAAGCCTTTCATCACAACTGCAAAAATAAGGAACATGAACTCTACCCTTCCACTTTAAACCTTGCCTTCAAGCTGGATTTAAAAGTCTGAAATGGAGAATGAAGTTAGGAGAAAGTGACTCTTAAAAAAGCTAAGAATGATGTTTGGGGTTAATGTCTGAAGTACACCAAGAAGACAACCTCTTTTCCAGACCTCTTATCATTTGGATTAAAAGCATAGAGAGTCGTGTCCCAGTAACAAGGCTGGGGACCAGCTGTGTGGGAATGGGGCACTGATAGCAGCCTACACCAGAAGGAAATGATTAAAGAAAGGATCTTGACCTGCACTGTACAAATTTATGCCAGTAAATCCCAGATGGCTAACCTAATAATATTGAGGTCTAATTAAACCACATCCCTTGCATCTTGTCTTCGCTTCCATATGCACAGGACATGGAGACAATACTGAGACTACTCCTAAAGAGTCTCGATTATTGTATCAACTGGATCAGTGGCTCAAAAACTTTCCCCATTCACACCCGGAACAAGAAAAACAAGCAAGTTAAATACATATCACCACCAAAGTTCTCAGGATCACTTGCCCTCTGTCTGGCAAAACAAACAAAAGGCTTCTCAGCTAATTGTGCTCAACCACAGATGCATCAATGGACAAGATACACACACAGACTCCCAAACAGAAAAGTAAAGAATAGAACATTAAAGTGCAGTACTTGTGTCATTTTACAATGCTTAGGAACCAATGGCATTACATGTTATGTCCTTTTCTGTACCTCTTAATTCTTATAGGAAGTCAAACATAAAATGGAAAAAACTACTCAACAACACTCACATTCTAGTAGCACCTTTCTATTGTAAAAGACAGTATATTTGCAATAACCAAAATATTAACATTGCATCAATAACTCCAGCATCTAAGGTACTAAGACTATTGAAATTCCAATATAAAGTTTTGTACTTGTTTGTCTGGCAAAACAGCTACCTACAAATGAAAAAAAGTCACAATCTTTAGAGAAACTGGTTAAATAGGAAAAATAAGATGTGGAAATGCAAATACAAGGTTCTGAGTTCTTTTATTTAGCACAGTTTAGCAAATTTGAATACATGTTGTATTCTGTCAAAACCCTTTAGATAATGCATTGTGACTAATGTTCCAGATTTTAAACTAGGACTGCAGTGCTATAATGAAAACACACAAATCACAAGTGCAACTCTTATCCAGAAATCCACACACAAAAACCAACCAAACAAAACACAAAAAATGCACAAACGTGCAAATACCAAACACCTGTTTGACAAATGCATTCTGGGATGGTTTTAGAAATGTTTTGGAAGTACCACAAGCTATTAAGTTATTTGAAGCTACCTCCTCACTAAATGGTTTTTTTGGAATTAATATTTTACCTTGAGCACTGTGTATCATACACATCAAATCACAAGGTTATGGTTTTGGACATCTTTAAATTATAAACAGTTAAGCTAAATGCAAATAAATTTTCTCCTTAACGTGTTTAGTCTAATAATCCCCAGACCAATTTTCTCCCTCAAGGAAGAATTAGATATTCCTGAAAGAATCCCCAAACGACCTCTAATTAAAGAAGGAAAAACAAATTGTAGCCATGTTACAATGATATCTCAAGCAGCACACTGCATATTAGCTCTGTTATGTAGCTCATGTGGTGTTAGAAACTATAGTGAAACTGCAAAGTCAGCTTTAAAATATTACTGGATTTCTTGTGGGTAGAGGACTCAAGATAACTTTGGTACTGCAGATGGATCAGTGACTTGCTGTGGTTGCTTTGCTACTTGGAAACTACAGATACTTCAATCGCAAGAACTTCTTAACTATGTAGCAGAATAAAGAATGTTTTCCTCAAGGTTGAAAGTAACCTAATTTTGTTAACAGCAGGCTGATATCAAACGGTGCTACAACAAAAAGACCGGTGGGAGCACTGTTATTGTGCCCTTTTGGCTCCACACAGTTCCTAGAGAATTTCAACAGACTATCATTGGGCAGTTACATAACTTGATGACAACCAAGTGTATTCTTGGAAAACACAAGAAAAATCTGCCAATTGTACCAAAATTCAAAGTCATAATATATAATGATGAACTAAGATGACCTTAGTTTTTCCTCCAGTATCAACAGTTTCTTTGTTGATACAAAGAAGATTAAAAATTACATTGAACCTATAAATCTATTTTAGGAATAGAACAGTTAGTGCAGACTGTTCTGGACAGCAATAAAACCAGCTAATTAAAGTCTCCTTAAATAGAATATGTATGTACCTATGCTTACATTTAAAGCTGGAGAGAAGAGTATTCCTTCAAATTCTGGCTCTGGCTCATTCAGCATAAAAAATACATCAGAATGAACAGTCTTCCATGAAGTATCCTAGTGGAAAAATTACAGAATACACACTGTTACACATATGTAGTAGTGGACATTTTTCAATTTAGTTCCTAGTTTCTTCATTCAAACACAGTAACTCTTAAATACTGACTTATCTTTTATCAGGTTTCAAACAAGAAATTGACTATAAAGGAAGGAATCCCAGAACTTCAAACATGAGCTCTCAGATAGCAACTTAGGTCAAGTATCACGGATTATATACAAGTAATTTCATAAACATAAACAAGGATCTGCACTACTTTTTAAGAGCCTGACTATATTTAAAGATCTTTTTAGATGAATTTGAAGTGTATCTTTACCTAAAACTTCTTTAAAAAAATTACAGAAATATGGTAGTTGACATTGAATTTAGATGTTATCTTCAGTTTCTGCCTGCTGTATTTAAAGAACAATGTTTATCTAGAGAAAAATGAAGCACAAAACTTCTTCAAAACAGATTATTTTCAAATAATGAAAAAATCTTTTACATATTTTCTGAATCCACTGTAGGCTCAGACTGAGAAATTATTTATGATAACAACTTCTTTAACCTATTTAAACTATATAAAGGAAATTCTGAATAAGGGAGACTTATGACTTTGTGAATAATTTAATAGCAAACATTATGATGTATTATTTATGTAGCACCACTGATGCACAAAAGAATGCTCACACATAGTAACAGGGTCCCCCTCTTGAAAGGCAGCTAAAGAACTGACCACATACTTCTCTTCCAAGTAGAACTTTCATAAGGAAGATGGATCATGCAGTACCAGATCCTTAATCCAATTAAAGGTAATAGTTTTAAATTGAAACACTCAAAAGGGGGAAATTACCTACAAAGTTATATATGTATTTTTGCAAAAGTGAAAGAAGAGGAGAAAGAACAGAGGTTAAACTAACTGAGGCTTTACTGTGAACAGTCTGCAAGCATGTTTGTCTGACTGTGCTTCACTGTACCGCTATTCCTTCAAAAATTTGCTAATCTGCCCTTACAGGCCCAATACTTTTCTACTATTTGTAGACTTCAAGTTACTAATGAGTATTAGTGAACATTAAATTGCTTGCTATGAAGCTATACCTAAAATTGCGTAAGAATTATATTGAAGAAAGAATACATGATTAAAATGTGATGACTGGAACTTCAACTGAATCTGTATCAGCTGGAAATTCTCTAAAATAATAATTATCAGCTGCTTTGTTTATTTATGAGAAAACATCATAACTTATTACCTCTGCTGAGAATTATTCATTGCTCTTGGGTAAAACATTTTATGAGTTCGTTTCACCAAACAGAAGAAATGAACATGGACACATTCCTTGACAGAAGAAGCAATTTCCACAGCTATATATAAATATCATGACATAGCTCTTCTAATGCTTCCACCACGGAGATTTGCATTCTTCACAATACCTTTGGTTTGCAGTTCCCTGCTCTCTCAGCTGTAGGATGGATTCTTCAATTTCCTTTTCTTCCCTTCTGCGTTGACTCAAAAGTGTCTCTCTGGCATGTTCTAGTTCCTCAATGTCTCCCTGCAAGTACAAGCGTCTTACATTACAAAACCAGGTAATTAATAAAAGAAAAAATGAAATGAATACTCAAGAGAGCAAAAATTTTAGGTGTTCATTTTATTTTCCACTGAAAGCTTCTGAAAAAAATGTGGATTTTTTTCTTCATGAAATCCACCAGTTTTAACAATTATAATGAAAAAAAAGTAAAATGAAAATCAAAAAAATTATATAAATGTCTTGAATCCTCCAGCATACTCTGTCTTCATCTTGGGAGCACAAGGTCAGGTGATCACACTCCTAAATTCTGAAATCCCAGTCCTGAAAACAAAGAAAAGACAAATTTTTGGCATGCTGAATCCAAAAGCATTTAACAGAACAACAGTCTCTAAACAGTACAAACATAACTTCTATATAGATGCCATAAGAAGTACTTTTATATCAAATTCACACAGAAAAAAATCATCAGAGTAGCTACAACATCATTGCTGTAAAATTTGAACTGTAGGTGATACAGCAGTGTTAACGAGAAGTGTTAATATATGTCTTGAGAGGTTTTTCATAGAATATTTTACTTTTGAAGACAGAGAATAGAGATGGCATCTTCAAAGAACAGTATCAATATTATTAAACAGGAACATGGCCTTGTGAACACTTCTTCTCAGCATTTTCTTTACAAAACCACAAGTGTCATACACCTAGACATGTAACTACAGAACCATTTTTTACAACAATGCAAATATTTTCCATATGTTCTTTAGAAGCACACTAAGTGCTTAGAGAAGAAAAGTGAGATATTACTTCAGGAAGTGTTGTTGCTTCAGGAGCAAAAAAAATCACAGATTATTCTGAGTTGGAAGGGATCATCGAGTCCAACTCTTAAGTCAATGGCCCACACAGGGGATTGAACCCATGACCTTGGCATTATTACAACCAAGATTTAACCAACTGAGCTAATCTCAGGGTTAAAAGCAATTGTTTCCCCAATTTTTTCTCTGATTTCTCTTTTTTTTCAGAAGAAATTCATGAAGTTTTGGGGTCCAACCAAACTACTCAATTTCAAACCTGCCATTAAGGTGGCCAAAACTGAGTCATTTAGGTTTGAGGCACAACGATACAAGGAGTTTCACAAAATGGCTGAAAAAAATTAACCTACTTTGCATTTATGCTGAGTTAACTTGATCTATTTATATGTTTTGAATTTTGATCTTTAAGTATTGTTGCAAGGTCTTGGTAATTGTGATATATATATATACCTAGAGTATATGCTTTTTCTTTTTTGTTCAAATCAATATATATCTTCAATGGATACACTCAGTAAAGTAATGAGAGAAACCAAGGGGTACTTAGTGAATATTCATACCTGACCACATCTTTCCATCAACTGGCTGTGGTATTTTCAAAGCAGCCAAACACAAAGCAGATACAGTAAGTTATATTTACTCTTTGTGGATTTTTCTTGTCTCTTCATACTCTAGAGACAGCTAAGCTCTCCTGAATTTTCCCAGGCATTTTAATTTTGGATAATTGTTTTGCATATTTTCTGATCTGCACTAAAAATTATTTGAGATTGGAATCCTGGTTTCACTGAGCAATCTGAGAGTCCAGTAGCCTTTAAATAAAGGGCACACACACCCAGTAAGTCTGCTCGGTTTATCATCATTAATCAACAGTGCAGGATGGGAAAACATGTAAGAGAAAAACATGAAATATCCTACGCTGATGAATACTATAGCAAGTATTTTCTGCCTGGAAGACAATCCTACTGTGTTCATGTTCTGAGTGTTGATTACTAGAATTTTAATAGACTTCATCTAAGAAAACCAAGCAATTGCATATTCAGAGCACTCAAAGTCTCAGAATCCCCTCTAGTCTGGCCAAGGCCTTAGACCGGAGGTAGGCACACTGGAACTTCTGTGAAATTTCTGAACATTGTTATCTGAACTGGATGTTCTGTGGACAATTTTTACTTAAGTGAGCCTTAAGTAGTGAGTCTCGACAGTAAAAAGCTTCATTATAGATGGCTGCATTGCAGTATTTGCTTTTCAAAGTCCACACGTGTGACAGATTTTTCAAATCTGCAGTGTTGTGCACACATGTATCGAGAGACGAGAATAAACCTTGAAATTAAAAATGGAAAAACATGTGCAAACAAACTGCAGATGTGAAATTTTGTTATGTCATGATAACACTAAACTTTTTCATATACTACTTTTATAACCCTTTAACATGTAGAGAAGTTATACTAAGGAAGTCTCATGATTTTAACTATTAGAAAACTTGCTTGATAACTTGTGCCTTTTCAAATCTGTATTTTTGTTTAACCCCTACTACTGTGGATTCTCATAAGGACTTCAAAGGCAAACAAGTTATCATGACTGTTATAAATACAAGAAAAAAGAACAGTCTTTGTCTACAGGTACTAATACTGACCACTGATGAACAAAAAAAGAGTATGTATTTGCTACAGTGAAGCAATTATTAGGGGTACTGATATAAACCACTCCTAATAAATGTCAGTTATACCTTTCTTTGCATGCTCCAGCAGGCCAGCAGCCTCACTCACTTTTTGAGACCAGTGTTAACAAAGCATTGAACATCACTGTGCAGACAAGGCCTATGGCCTTGAATCCGGAGCTGCTGGTCAGTTGAAAGCAGTTTGCTGCAAAGGCTCTCGTTTTCTTTCTCAAGCCCATAAACTTTCTTGCACTCAGCCCTTTCTTCCAGATTCAGGCCTGATCCGGCCACTTGGGGCCGCCACCAACCTGTTCAGACTTTTTTTACCATTAACAAACCATGTTAACTTGGTGGTCATTCTGGGAAAAATAATAAAAAGAGATGAAAAAGAATGTGAAAAGTCAGCATAAAAAGCATTCTGTTGAAAGGAACATAATCACTGTGAAGACTTCAGCATAGAACCTGAATAATAAATTTCAGGTTTTGATATAACTATTACTGCCTGTGAAGAACTCTTTGAAGATAATTGAAACCACTGTGCAGCAATCTGCTTTATAGCACTGACAAATAACAGTTTCCTAAGGCTTATCATTTAAGGTTAGTAAAGGGAGGACACATATTTACTCCATATGCTGCTTAAATGTAATTTTTAACGCATGACCTTATATAGGAACCTCTGCATGCTGTTAAGTAAAGTTACAGATTTGGGATGTGGTGGGGCGAACTATAAAAGATAGAATTCCACAAAACAGTCAACTATTCAATATGCAACATTCCAATGATATATAATTTCTATTATTTTAGGATTTAAATATATATTTCATTTCTAAAGTAGCTAAAATATATAGGTGGGGATATTCAAGCAGGTACTCTGGAAAAAGAGACTTAATAGTTCTCATTACCATACTCAAATTTATACTTGGTAAATATTACCAATGTGCTTCAGAGAAGGAACGGTTAGCTGAAGAATATAATTAGATACAGAGGATATGGTTTTCATATGTCTTTAAAAGAATACAAATTTTGCTCTTGGCATCTCAAGAGTTGTACCTTTGATTTCCCTTAGTTTTGATAAACATTGGTGAGCTGGAACAAAAGGCAGAGAGGGCACATGGGGGTGATGGAATATACACGAACAGAAAACATACCCAGCAGCGAATAGAAAAAACTTGGCATATAAAGAAAGAAAAGGTGGCTTTGATGAAAGAGACAAGTTCAAGACTTTACAAAATCGGTCGCACATCTTTGAGTCCTGTATCTCGTTCACAGGGAATCTGTTTTTGAAGGGCCAGAAAGAAAACTGAAAATAAGGACACACTTCATTTGTTTAAAGGGGCTTGTTTTATTTTTTGTATGCTTCTGGACATGAGCTTCTACTTAAAAGAACAAAAGTGAAACAAAAAAAATCCATAATAACTTTAGGATGTCACAGAATGTTACTTGCCTGTAAGCAGGTTTTTCGTTTATTTGGGGATTTTTTCAATGTTCTTCTACTGTAAATTCATTCCAAACTTCTAGTTACAAGGGTTTTCGCATGAGAGATCCTGGAAAAGAAATATAGCTTGAGGAGTTAAGATGTTTCTCTGGCCATCTGGACAAACACTGCATTTTTCTATTTTCTATGTCATAAAGCATTAATTCAGGTATTCCAATGTGGACATTCAGTGTAATGTTACCTAAGTGAATGATGAGTGCATTTGGTAAGTCACCTAACAGAAACACAGGAAATGCCATTTGGAATAAGCAAACAATTCATTTGTTCCACCACCCTGTATCTGACAACAGCCTGACAGAAAAGATTGAAGTTACGTTATGCTGGTCAAGTTGTTCCTGACTCACTGAATACTGAGCCAAAAGGAAAGAATGTTTCAGACTTCAAAAAAGTACTCAATAGTCCTATCTAAAGAGCAATATTTTCAGCTGCCCTTTCATGAATCTGTTTGCTACTCACCAGACCTTGCTTGGAAGCAGCAAGAATTTATTGAGTACAGCAGAATGTGAGCACGGACTCCTGGTGCTTTCAGATTAATCATCCCTCCTGCAATACAGTAATACCATGAACAGTTCTGCTGAGCCCACACTGGTTTGTCAGCACAGCACAAAGTTTAGTAATAAGCCTGAATTTGCTTGGCTACATTTGGGCACACTGAGTACAATCACAGAATCACAGAATCAATTAGGTTGGAAAAGACCTCTGAGATCACAGAGTTCAACCTGTGACTGATCTCCAGCATGTCAACCATACCATGGCACCGAGTGCCATGTCCAGTCTTTCCTTAAACACCTCCAGGGATGGTGACTCCACTACCTCCCTGGGCAGACCATTCCAACGTCTTATCACTCTTCCTGTGAAGAAATTCCTCCTAATGTCCAACCTCAACCTCTCCTGACATAGTTTGAGATTAAAGATGCCAGTCTACTTCTTGAAGGCCAGATGAATAGAAAAAAAGGGGCAGAATCACTTTGTATAGACCATTTTGATTCTAGAATGAAATTCAGGATGAATAGTAAGGCTTCTATGGCCTCTTCTTCAGTTCCTAGAACCCCTGCTGTACTCTGACAGCACAGCTCTGAACCCAAGATACCAACCCCAAAGTGACAGATAGTGGTGTAGCTCTGTACATGGAGATCTAATACCTGCCAAGAATAATCCACCACAGCAAAAAAAAAAAATCTCACATACACAGAGATAACCAGAAATCAATACAAAAATTACTTCTAAAGAGTGACTTTTCGCTACTGCTTTAAAATGAGCTCTGAGAGAAATCAGCATGTTTTTAATTTGTTGATAATGCTTCAAAGGGCAAAAAATGTTACTGTAAGCTAAAATGAAAATATGAAACCCCATACCTTCTAATTTTCTCCTCTTGCTTATTTGAATGCTGCTTGAGTAAGATGTGGTCATCATGTGTATGAAGAAATCTGTCCTCCAGTTCTTCTCAAATGATTCATTGTACGGCTTGTAAAGATTTCACACTCTGTGCAGTTGATAATTCTACCCAAGCCAAGACAACTTTAAATTACTTTCAGTATATTCAACAACATAATAGTTCAAAGCCTAAATCATTTTGAAATACTGAAAAAAAGACACTTTTCAAGTAATATTACATTTTTCACTTCTATGAGTCTGTTAATTTTTTCAGATTTATTGTTATGTTAATCATTTCCTCTGATGAATTTTTAAAAATAATTAAAATGATACAGCAAACTGTTTACCTATTAGACAACACAAAATTAACAGTTTAGCAAGTAACCAGGTTCTTTAAACCAGGGTCCTTAAAAATAATCACTACCAAAGAGATGCTTTCTATTCTGTTTCATACTTAACATACTCTCCTGAAGCTTGAAAAAATAAACTCATAATTCTGCAAATTTACTCAGATACAAGATTAAGCACAGTTGTTCCATTCTAATAGCAGCTGAGTAACATATCAGAATTGCAAATACTTTTGGTTCCCATTTTGCTAAATGGATCTGGCCTTGTCCTCAATTCAGCAGAAAAGTTCTTTTATTCCTCTGAAGGATGAATGTTATAGCTCAATGACATTTCCAGTTTTTAGCATCTCACAACAACTCCCCTCTTACAACAAGCAACTTGAACACAGAATGGGTCACAGCATCTTTCAGAATTTAACCCAGATTTTGAACAGTATTTGAACTTAATTTTGTGAGTGGCAACATCAGAAACATTTTTAGAAAGGAACTAAAGAAGCCACTGATCAAAGTCTGTAACTGTAATAAATAGCAGCTGGTACAAACCTTGTAATCCTTCAATTCCAGACAGAGTTAGACTGTATCTCTCACAGGCAGGTCCCCCATAGTTTCATCAGCTGAAACAGACATGGCTTATTGATGAATAACAAAATTCAAATCAAATTCTTCTCCATCTGTTATTTAAACTGTGAGACTAGAATGAATGACAATACATCATATAAAATGAAAGAAAAACTTATGGCAGATTCACTGAAATGACAGACTTATACATTGCTGTAAATGCTCCTATCTCAACCGGATTGCTCACAGACAACCTCAACTTTCAACTTTAATTTTTATGCCAATTTTAATCTGTTCACAAAGTCTGGTTATTTTCGTTATGCAATAGTTTACAATTGCATTTAATGGATGTAGCATTAGCTTTTTAAAGTTCTAGTTCTGCTGTCTTCCACAATCTTTGGGCTAAGGTCATATTTCCAAGTGGATGTGGGAAGGGGACCTGTGTGGGTTTTTTTGGTTGGTTGGGTTTTTTTAATTGTTTGTGCATTTTAAGACAGGTCAAAGCTTGAGGCATCAGCTGGTAGATGAGTAATGCCATCTTCCACATTTTGAATGAAACTCTTTGAAACAGAGGTGCTGGGGGTTATGAAGTCATTTCAGTACTGCCTGGCATTCTCTTATTCTTCTTTCAATCACTGTCGTAAGAGAAATTACTTTGTAAGATAGAGACTTCCTATGAATGATTCTCATAAATCCGAACATATTTCTTTCTTGAGGCAACAGAAAACTTAGCTACATGACAAAGTGAGGTTAGGAAAGTATTAATGTGAGAATGTACTACATTTGTTTCGGTGTAATAGATGAACACACTTGTTAACAACCGCTGTTTCTTTCTTGTCTTCTGGTGCAGAAAATTAGATGTTGGACACAGAGTCAAGCAATGCTGAAATAGCAGGAAAGGGAGAGTCATGAATTCCTTTGGACAGTCTTCCCTACCCTCTATTTTTATACTTTTCAGGGTGAATCCAAAAACATGTAGGAAAGCATTGAGAAGTTAACTGTGAT
>JAOXXN010000162.1:11208153-11220180 GCA_026770055.1 Myrmophylax atrothorax | reverse complement strand
TATTTGACTGTCAAAAGTAGCCTGCCATTGGGCTCCATCAAGGTTTGAAACCTATGTGCAGCAGTCCATATTACTTAACTTCCAAGACTGTCAACAGGACGATCAAATGTGCATAAAAAATGTGTGTTGAATATGTCTTTGATCATAATATAGGGAGATATTTTTTGTGTGTGCTAAATGTATTCATATGACTTTCGCAGGGCCAAGAGGTTGATTCTGCTGCCATGGTAAGAAGTGAACTGTTGTCTCCTGTGGTCTAAGTTTCAAATAGCACGATTTAGATTTGAACAGTTCTGCCAGTTAAACTCAGCTTGTCTTGCGTATCCTATCAGCTTTTCAGCCAGCAGTATAAGCAGAGAGATACTAGAGCAGTGGTGCCTGAGGTTAGCTGTCAAATTGGAATGTTATTTTGGATCTTGCTGTAATGTAATATTATAGGAGGAGGTCAGGCTGTGTGATTTGTAAAGCAGTTGTGCAAACTTAAAGTGACTGAAATGTTTATTTCAAATACTGTTTTTTTCCTCTTGAACAAGATGAAGAGAAGATAGAATTTATCATAAAAAAAGTAAAGCTATGAAGGCAATGTAAAATGGTAATTTTTCTCTTGAGTACAGATTGCAGTGCATAAAAGAGCATCAAAATCCAATATAAGTCAGTAAGGCTGAAATTCAATAAGTAATAAATGCTTGACATTGAAAATATTTAATAGGCAGGCATCTTTGTATCTTCTGATAATGAATGCTGAAGACATTGGGGTTGAATTTCATATTTAATTTAATGAATGAGAATTGTACCCCTGGGTTAATTGTGAACATAAACTTGGTGTGTAGGTAAATTACTTATGCAATCACAAGTTGCTTCATGCTTGGGAGAGTCATATCCCACTTTAGTGTAATATTTGCTATTCACTTGGACAACACCTGTCTGTAACCGCAATTTATTGTACGGGATTTCAAACATATCTGTTTTCTCTCAAAATATCTCCGTTCCTTTCCAGTTGATATGGTATAATGACATCAAAAATGCCAACCAAAAACTTTTATCCAAAGCAGAAAAGTATGGTTATCTTGCAAACTGGGTGTAAAATTACCTTTTTTTTCCTTCAAGTTTCAAAACATCTTGATGCTAATACAGTAAAAACAATAGACTTATAGTAGTGGTTATTGTCATATGTCTTAGAATCAAATAGATTTTCATAATATATTTGTCCTCAGTGTATTTTCTAAACCAGATTTTATTTTTTTCTGCTTACAATGTCATTTGCAAAAGACCTCAGATCAGATGCACTGATCTAAAATGCTACACCATGTCATGGAGATCTTTTTTTGGTCTTCTTGCTCTTAATCATAAATGCTGTTGCTGTTTTCCCATCTAATTCTTTGATTTTAGTATTTACTAATGCATTGATGTGTGCCTAGTCTGAAATGGAGTATAAAATACATGCATTCCTGTGTTTGTGTGTGTGCAGGCCATAAATGTGCAAAATTATTTGGCAAATGAAGTGGCCTGTTACTATATGTTAAAACTTTGATCTTTTAAACACTTTAAGGTGGTCACAAAGTTAATGTTAGTAAGTTTTGATTTATGTTTCCCTTTTCTGGAGTAATGTATGACTACACAACATGTTTTGGTGAAGAAGGACTGAATTTTGGAAGTCTGTATATATGCAACCATTTAAGTGCTTTTAAGTATACAGATAAACAACAAGCATTTAAACAATGAGCCACTGTGTTTGTTGCTATGGTCTTTGAACTTGGAACTACTTTCTTGGCCTCCACAGATTAAAAAAGTCTTCTCAAAATTAATAGAAAAACTGACCAGACTATTTTGAAACTAAAGGAATGTTAATTTTCATTTCAGACAGATGTTGCCTTTTTCTCTGACTGTCCAAATCAAGGTTTAATTTCTACTGGGAGTTAGTAATACTCTTTTGTAGTTGTGTTCCTGGGGGGGAAAAAGTTTAGAACCTTCAAGCACAAATCCATTTTTCCACTTGAACTGTGGAATACCTGTTCCTCCTCTAACCAGAGGCTGCTCTTTATCCTGTGTTGAAGTAACATTTTAGACTAATTTGCAGGAGAAACTGAGCATCGTTATAGAGTTTATTGCAAGTGTGTTCATATCTTTATATTTTTCCAAATGGAAGTACTTTTGTGAATGCTGTCCCGTCTGTGTAATAAGAGTTTGTGATGTTCTTGCTCTTGCCCTGCAGATCTTTCTAACTTTTCTTTATCTTTAAAGGATGTGGAGAAACTAGTTTATGTAACATAAAATTCAATGGAAGGTAAGCTCTTATGTACAGATGTGTATGTATTAACAATTAGGAGCTGGTGTCTGTTCCCATTGCCTTAAAAGATAAGTGGAGCATTGCCATAATGGCTTTTTCCAACTTGCTTTAGCTATTAGAATTTGAAAGTGAAAACTCAGTGAATAAAGATGACAGCAGTTAAGTGTCATTATTTTGTTTTGTGCTCTGAATTAAGAGTATCCTGGCTGAAAGCAAAATATTTTAATCAAACAAAGAAACTCCTGAAGTTGTTTTCAGGATGGCAGAAGGTGTGCATGTGCTTTTTATTTCAACTTCCAAGTGTTCAAAAGCCATACTTGAGAGGTTAAACATCCATGATTCTCTATGGTGTTAGAGGAAAAAAGTAAATCCTATTAGCCAAAATAAGAGAGAGGCAGATACCTTAAGGGAAGTGCTTTTTTGTCACCTATACTCTCTGCAGTACAAATATCAGCTTGTCACAAAGGTTGAGACCTTTGTAGTCCATTCTTTCAAGGTACAAATCTGTCTCTCTTCTGGCTTTAATGCAAGAGCTGTGAAATATCTGTATTAGGTAAAATAGAGGTTAAGGCACCTTAAGGGCAGGGAATTCTTATCTCTTTTTACTAGCAGTGGTGTCAACATGTACTAAAATGTGATGACCTACTCTCCTCTTTGATAAAAAGGAAAATGACCTGTCTACTGTGGATGGTGATAGAGTTGCCTGGGGCAGATTATATTGTCACCTTCTTTAGTATTGGTGTGTAGGAAAATAAAAAAGGCCACGATAGTTCTGTTTACCATCGAAGTGTCTGACATTTCTAGCTATTGGTAAAATATACTCAGGGGTAGAAAGAAGAAACTGGTGTATGCTACCAAACAAGACTGTGAGGAAATGCAGAGGTTCTTTATTGTGTGAACCCTTGGTATCACAGGGCATAGCAAGAGATTCCCTCTGCCCACGGTGGACACCACGGTTCAAGTTCTGCATTTAACCCAGCCTGCTGCTTGTCTGGGGCCTTTGGTACACAAAAGGCTTACATGTCTTGAGTCTTGTCTTAAACTTGTGATGTACCTGTGTAATCTGCAACTTGGGGAGTTTAATCATGCAGTCAGTTAACAGAAGTAACAATATTTCTTCTGTTCTGGAAATAATAGGGGCCCTATTCAGGAGCTTTTCCTCCACAGCATTCCAAAGCATTTATAGTTTTGTAAAAATTAGTTTAGCAGTCACTGTTGTTAGTCATGTATGTAGCTGTGCATTATGAATTATCTAAGACTTGGAGAGTTGATTTAAATGGTAAGGCTAGAACATCTCAAACTCTTAAATGCACTTTAAACTATTGGTAATATTTCTTTGCAGTTCTGTATCGTAAAGGAAGGTGTGCCTCATGCTAATCAGAAACTGAACTTAAAAATGAAGGAAAGATTTCTGTTACACTCTTTGTGAATATTTAAGAATAGAGTGTGCTCAGCATTTCTTCACGTTTTGCAAAATGGTGATGAAATGCAGAAGATGTTTATTGTGTGAGTTCTTTGTGTAATAATCTTGTCTCTTTTTTGCATAAATATACAACAAAAGTTTTGTTGTTAGAGCCATGGGACTCCAGGGGATGGGAAATTAACTTCCTATTGCCAAACTAGTACTTTTTAAACACTTTTTAAAAACTGAAGTCTATGCCTAAAATGTGCATTTTTGTGATGAAGCAAATCATAAGTGAGTATCTGTGAGAGAAACTGAAAAAAATCCTTTAGAAGGCATGGAAGCATTTTTAAAAAAGTGCTTCCATGTAAAAGTGTAAAACCCATAAACTTTGGTCTAGTTTTGGCTGTTTGCAAAGCAACTTTGTTAAACAATTGGTATCCTAAAGCTCTAAGTATTCATGAAGAAGGTAGAAATCTCTTGGTGTTGGGTTGATTTACAGTAGAATAAGGTGAAATTTAGAAAGTCAGTGTTAACTCATTTAAGTCAGATCAATGAAGTATGTCTTGCTAGATCCTGAAATTCTGGCATTATATTCTTCTGAAGCCCAAATAATTTAGCTTTTGTTTTCCTTATTTATTTAGAAATTTTTTTCTAAGGCATGGAAAAGAGGAGATAGCTGTCAGACCATCCTGAAAAAGGACTTTAAGCAGAAAATTCCTTTCAACTTGTTGAAATGGTACTTCTGGTAGGACAACTTTGCCTCAGAAGTCAGGTTTCCTCTAAGTTGGGGCTATGCCATAATATCCAGTGCTGTAAAGTTGTCTTCTGCTTGAAAGAATTTTGAGCATGATAAGCTGATGAATTAAATCAAGATTATTGTAAATTATTGAAAGTGTAATTCCTTTTCCAAGGAATTTAAGTAAAGAACAGGATATATTCAATTTCTTACGAGAAGTGAATTAGAGAATGAAATCAATAGTGAGGCAGGCAATGAACAATGAAGGAACAAAGTAAGAACTTAAAAAAGAGGGGCAATGTGATATTTTAGGGGTAAGATTGGATAAGCAGAAAACTGACGCAAAACCAAGTGATGAAGAATCAATAAATTGTGAATTACAAAGCCAGACACCAAGTGGATTCCAGTGTAATATTGTAGCATTTATTTGACTGGAATGTAAAGACTGACTGCTGTGTACAGTATATAAAAATGAATTTACATGTGTGGTTTGCTGTTTAAGAGATTTAAAGTTATTTTCTGAAGGAGCTTTTACTGTGAGCACATGGGAAGGGCTGAGGCTCTCCAGCTCTTACACTGACATGTTTGGAGAGGGGGGGGTTGTGACCACTGTGCCCGAGTAGGAGGAACAAGTCTTTTGCAAACCCAGCAGTCTGATAGTAGTACAACACTTTTGCTCTTCTCATTCTCCTCACCTCAATTAATGTTGGAGCGGAATTTTAGAAAAAGAAGGTTGTGTTTATGCTATTTTTTATATTAAGATGAATTCAGGTGGGACTGTTAGGCAGGGTAACTGCAACAAATTTTTATAAAGGCAAGTAATTTTTCACTTGGGCATCTGCTAATTCCTGTTTTATGAGAAGTAGTGAGCAAGGGTAATTAATATTGAGAAAAGAAATAGAAGATTTTTTTTAAGCATGGAATGTTAACTTAGCTACAAACAATTAAAAAAAAATCTTAACAAATAGTTGGGGAGAACACATGAACTGCTCATACATAAAAACCTGCTGGGACTTGGCCATTGTGTCCTTTAGAGAGGTACCTGGCTGAAAAAATATGGACTGTTTTAGAATCCCTTTACTTATTCTCAGAAAATCTCCTCTGCATGTGGAATCTTTTCTACTGTTGTGACCCTGGGCCTAATCTCTGCTTTCTGATTTAGTTTTGGAATTCTTTGTTTGAGAACTCCAAATTTCATCTGCGTGTGCAAAATGGCAGAACTTTGCATGCATAATAAAAGCTCAGTGACTTCTTGACAGTGCCAGGGGCGTGATTAATTCCCATGCATAATATATTCAATCATCCTGTGCATATGCAGTGACAATATAAGCAAAGGGGAATGAAGGATCCCCATGGTCTGGGAGAGAGCTCTTGTCTTGCTGTCAGATATGTTTGTCTCTCCCCATGTCCCCATAGATTTCTTTCTCCTTGGGCTTCATGCCAATGGCAGCATCTTCCCCATCTGGTCACTATCAGGAAGCTGGACCACACCTCAACCTCTTTCATCGCTTGTTGGCAAGTTTGTGTGACTCTTGGTAAAGAGGCAGAAAATAGAAGGAAGCTGGCATTTTCCTAGGGAACCTTTATATAATAATCCCTGGTGTTTACCACATTGAGTCTTTTCCTATTAATAAATTGGCACCATTAACAGAAAATCATGTCTGGTGTTTGACTGCAGCAGTTTTGTATCAGATGACTTAAATCCCAAATAGCAGACCTTTGATTGTGTTCATTCTTAGAACTGATCCAGATTTCTCTTAGCTAACCTCTCAGTGTTACTCAGCTGTGTTTGTAGCATGCCACATAGTTTTTTGTGCTTCTGCTAATAATTTCTGGGCATTATTACATGTGCAGTAATTAAAAGATTTTTAACTAAGATCACCAACGCTCTTAAACTTACCTCAGTCTCTTTTCTGACATGAGCAGTTGCTCTTGCAGGCTCTGGGCTGGGATCACGTGGTGCCTGTAAATGTTAACAAGAAGCCTTAGAGAACTTCTACTGACAAGCCAGTATAGCTTTATGACATTATGCTGGCAAAACTCTGTATGTCACATTTGTAGCTACATACGTGGAAAGGTATAGTACATTTTGCTAGCTGTAGTTTTTAGGCAGGTATGGTGATTTGATGTCATGCTGCACATATTTCTGTATCATAGTAATCAAAATATTTGTTGTATCTATCTCGTTAAATTGATAAATCAAGTAGATTTTTCAGCTGTGTTTTAGTAACTGGATAAAATATAATCTGAGTTCTGGCTGGTTACCAATGTTTATCAGTGATGAAAAATTGCAGATTAGTCTGTGTTTCTATAATCAGAACATTTACACAATGGATATATTGTTACAGTTGTCGTTTTAGTTCTGATTATTACTCAGTATGTCTATTGCAATTTTCTCATTTACAGCTGTTATTGAGCTCCATGTGTAATAGATGGAATTACTTTGTCTACCATTTATTTTATGAATAGCCTACAGAAACATTAGTATTAATAATATTATCCACTTAATGTACACAAGAGTTTATAATATGGATAGATGAATAATGTGTTGCACTATTTAAATTTTATTGGAACGAGATAAATAGACCTAGTGCATTTTTGTGGTAAATGCAGTGTTAAAGTCGTTGGGGGGATTTAAAAAAAATCAATTCTAAGCAAAGTGATTGCAACTACTCTGTTATCAAATAAGTGAATAAAATAGATTGGACGTAAAACAGTTTTGTTTGGGGGGTTTGGGTTTGGTTTGCTTGGTTTGTTGGGGTTTTTTTGGTTGTTTGGTTGTTTGGGGTTTTTTTTTTGGAAAGGAGGAAAATTTCCTGTTTAAAAGAAAGGATTGAATGTCAGTTCTTCTTCTTAAAGCGGCGTGTTCTGCTAATAAAGGCATCTGGGTGGGAAAACTAACAGTTTGGGTTCTTTGCTCAGTAGCAGAAAAGTGTATGTAAGACACATAAATTAAACAGAACTGAACTAAATTTACCAGTTTGATAAATATGACATGCAGCTCTGATTAAACAGGAAAAATAGTCACTTGGATAGGAAGTCAGGTCAGGCCTTGTCCAAAGTAGGCAGTCAGCTTCCTTGTTCTTTATCTGCTCTTTCGGCTTAGTTCAACATAGAAAGGCTTGGTTTTGTAAGCCTAAGAGGAAAATATTCCCCCCCAGTGTGGGGTAATTCTGATTGTATGAAAGAGGAACTCCTTGGTCTGTTTTTTTCTGACTCAGTAGGGCTTCTCTAAGTTTACTCTTCAGGGTATTGTTTTTGAAAAACTTGTTGTATTACAGTAGTAAGGATATGCTTTGGTCTCATGGAAATGCATTGTAATATTAATTCAGTGCTTAGACCAGCCATAATTAATGAACACAAGGGAAGTTTTTTCCCGTTATTTTTCTTTTCTGAATAAATAGGCACTTAAGCAAAATCTCCCGTAAATGTTATGTAGAAGGTAATACTGTTTGAATCAAAGAAATTAAGTTCAAGTTTTTGACAGTGGTATTTAAGTGTCTAATGTAAGAACAGCCATTCTGATATTTTCCTGGCCATGTTAAGGCAAGTTTGATAAGTAAAGCTAATATGTGTTAGACCAACTTGTAAGGTTATAAAAGTTGGACAAGGCTGAAGAAGGGCTGGTGTGTCCTAAAGCTTGTCTGACTTTGCCAAGGGGTTCTGGGAGGCCTTACAAGGGATGTGCCTACAGCTGGTACCTGACCTCGACTGCCTCAGCCTGATGTATTTTGGATTAGTCCCCCCACACCCCCAACGTGTGCTCAGGACCCACAAACTGTGCTATACAGTCTTTGTTGCTGAACCTGCACAATTCATCTATTGTTTAACTCCAGAGATCTCAGAAGAATTCAGAGAGATGTTTGGTATATTTAGTCTTGAATTTTCATTGTTTTTTTAATGATAGTTTTAATTCTGTGGTAAATGGTTTAACTGAGCACATACAGAAAACTGGACATTTATGTACATCTGAGGGGTTCTACTAAATAAAATACCTGCCCAGTCTTTCTGCTGTAAGATGTATGTCCCCATAGCTGTATATCCATTCATTTCTTAACATTACCATGTCATTTAAACTCTGTCCATCCTGAGCTACGTTGTAGTGCAGGGATTCATGAACAGTGACCTGCCAGTATTTCAGCACCACCAGAGGTCTGCAGAGTTGTCTGGTATTTTAACTCTAGTCTCCAGCAGTACCTGGTGTTTCAGAGAAAGATAAAGTGCATGCATCACATACACAGACTTTTCTTCTGGTCAGTTGTAAAATACCCTAATTTACTTCATTAAGAGAATGTGTTACCAGCTATTTTTTGATTGGGGCCATCTATAATTCTCTTGCAATGTAATGTCAAGTTTTTCCCAGCATTTATGTGATTATTTTCTCAAAAATGTGTAGTTTTTTGTAAGTTCTGTAACATTTCATGAATGAAAAATAGCACAAAATTGATATTTTAGCAGAATAATCTTCAATGTTTTCTCTGGTTACTCTATCAGTTCTTTTCACAGATTTTTTTTTTTTTTTTTTGCTTACTATAGAAAAATTACATCAAATGCAGGATAACAGAACACTGTCAAACTAAGAAGGTTTTATATGGACAGCATTAGACAGGAGCAGAAAGATCCAGTGCACTAATAGGCACACTCACATGAGCTACCTAGTCCATTGACAGTTTCTTCCTTTGTTCTCTCTCTCGACCCACTTTCTGCCAGTGATTTGTGACATATTTTGTAAGAGATCAAATAAGCCCTTGACACCTGATTGCAATGTAGTGCTTGTTTACAGTTGCATTTTTGAAGGACCTCTAGACAAGATGGAAGGTTTAACTTAAAGTAATTAAATTTGCATCTGCTCTATGACAGGAATTTTCTTATGTATGCATCCTGTTGAGCAACTTTTACCGTAATTGGCCATGAAGTACCAAAAGAAGGATACAGGTAGACAAAATCATTGTTGCCTACTACTAAAATCTGTCATGGTATTTCTTAAGGACTGTCTTGTACGTGGCTTGTGCTGGATTCTTTGAGATATAGTAATGCCTACTTTTATTTGACAGGGGAAAGGGAGAGATTTCCAAGGCACTGGCCCTTTCTCTGTGTCCTTTCACACTGCTTGAGTAAGGCTAAATGTATAGTATGCCTGTACTTATATTAATTTCTTTCAGAATTATTTTTGTTTTCTTTACCATTAGTATGTATTTTCTAAGTTACCTGTCTTTTTTTTGGGCATGTCCATCTTTGTCCTTGGGCAAATTCCTGAGCTCTTTGCTAGTTGTATAGCTGGGCACTGAACCTACAACTTACCTACTCTCCAGACAGTATTTAACACTACCAAGTTTTTTGGTTAGTGTTTAGTTGGTTCATTGGTTTCAGTTTTTTTACTGAGCTGCTGTCTAGTAATGTGTGATTCCAGGATCTTCATGTTCCAACATAACAATCGTTTTTAATGTGTTAAAGGTCAGTGTTAATTGGTGCGAGTCAGAAGGCAACAAGACACTAAGTAGGCTGAAGAGAAGTAAAGAATCAGAAGGCAACAAGACACTAAGTAGACTGAAGAGAAGTAAAGTTCTTTTTCTTTTATTGTTTTGAATGTGGACCCTGATTTGAAAGACAAATGAAGCTGAGCTTGATAAACAGTATTTTCTATTCACATTTTAAAACCTAAAGAACTACTTTATAGTTGCTTTGAATTTACCATGATTAATTTATAACTATTCTTTGTGGTATATTATAGCCAAGTGCAGCTGCTATGACGTAGAATAATGTACAACTGATAGTGCTGAGATTCCTCCTGTCAGTGAGATTTGAAGTAACATGCCATGATGTTCACCTAAAACCATTTGAAGTGGTTTTAAGAAGACCAAGAATTATTTTCATCTTGCATGACCTGTCCTTACTGCTACTTTTGAGTACAGTGTAGGTTAGAAGACATGGTTATTTTCAGCCTACTGACTACAAGCGAGATTAATAGCTTTTGAAAGGGCTGTAATGAAAGGCTGACCCAACTGGCTTTTGTATTATACTTTGTTTATCCTGCTCTCATCTCTAACACCTTTGGGCTACAACAAAATGTAATTTATGTTAGCAGTGCTTGATAGAAGGTGAAAGGTCATATTTTTAATGAGGGTAGCCCTGATTGGGATTCAGGTTTTAAAATGTTGTCTGGTAGAGTACAGTCAACAAAGTCCACTTAAACAGAATGAATGCAGAAAGCGGCAACAAAACATTATTTGAGAAGAAATAAGACCATTTTATTTAAAGTTCAATTAGCAGAAGTTAAATAGCTAGGAAAAGGGACTTAATAAATCACTACCATTGTGATGGTCAAGTCTAATAAACCTTTAGAGTTTGGGTGAGGTGCTGGGTGTTTTGTACCGAGAAAGAATTTTGCAGGTAATCAATTTCCTTCTTATCTGGATGCTTTTTTCTATATCTATCTTATCTTTGATTTGAGCAGGACAGAAATGAAATGACCATCTGTGCTCGTTCAAGGGAGAAATATGCTTCTCACTGCAGCTGAACTTGTCTGTATTTGGAAAGGTTAACCATAATACTCAACTGGGTTTGAATTTTCCCTTTAGAAGAAAAATGAGATTGAGCAATAGTGTCTATTAATGGTGTGTTTGCTCTGGTAAAGCTGAACTTTTGAGAGTGATATGCTTTAAAAATTATCATGCTGGATATTTGTTGAATGGTGTTAATATTAGAATTCCTTATGTTACTTAACCAATTTTATGAAACATGCACCTCCTCACAGAAGCCAAAGTTTTTTGAAGTAGGTTAAAACTTCAAGAGAATTCTAGTCAAAAGACATTTAGGAAGTACAGGGGGAAGATTTTGGGTGTAAGAGGAAGGTAAAGTTTTCAACTCAGAGTAATCAAAAGCTGATTTGAAAGAAATTCTTGGATTTGAGTTTTCAGCATTCAAGTACATACCCTGTGTGACTGATTCTTGCCATGAAAGCTCACTCTTGTCTTTCAATTGTGTATGTTGTTTGCAAGTGACAAATTGTTTCAGTTATGTTAAAGAAAGGAATGGGAAACATCTGAGATTTTGACTTGCATTACTGTTTGTGGAAACAACTTTTAGCCTGTGTTTAATTCAAAGTGTGCATAAGGAAGAACAGTGGAGTGAGCTCCTTCAGTTTTTTACAGCCTAATTGCTTTCCATGGAAATACAGATTGTCAAAATCTGAGGGGTTGTGTGTAGTTTTTAACCATGTAGAAAATTCTGTGCTGAAACAGAGAAAAATTGTTAGCTTTCCCACATAACAGCAGAGTAACTGATGGAAAATGTAGCCTGTGTGACAGTAACCAGTGTGTGTGCAAAACCATAAGGCACATGGGGTTCACCTTGTGTGGGGTTTCAAAGTGAAAGTTTGGGAGGGCAGCAGGTTGGATTGCATAAGAGCTGCAAGGCTCTGGACAGGTGTTGTGTTGATGTTGGAAGCTTTTTTTCCAAGATTCTGCACTATTTTCTGTGTGTCATGCTGCTTCATAATTACAGGTTGGACTGTGCCCCTGTGGAATCATAGAATCGATTGGGTTGGAAAAGACCTCCGAGATCATCAAGTCCAACCCTTGGTCCAACTCCAGTCCCTTT